>WBNM01008855.1:17398-46206 GCA_013399055.1 Ramphastos sulfuratus | reverse complement strand
GGCTGCCCAGGGAGGGGATGTTCTACCCAGNCAGCTGGTGGCAGTGATGTCACCATCACCACTGATGCTGTGCTAGAAGTCCCAGGCTGGACTTGGCAGCAGACAGGGGCCTGGTTCAAGAGCTCGATTCAGGAACTGGATTCAGAACAGAAATGGGCAGAGTCCTCCTTGGACACTGGCCAGCGAAGAAGAGCCTTGACCCTGGTGCTTCATCAGCTTTACACCAGATGTGACATCCGTAGGATGCAGTCCCCTCTTGGTCAGGCTAGAGGCGCCCGTCCTGTGTGCTCCTCCCTGCAGATGCAGCCTTCTCCTCTGCACTCCAGTGCAGCACACGACGTGTAGCAGTGTCCTTGCTCTGCACCCCAACCCTTGGTGCTAACTGGACACATGGAGCAGTCTCTGCTGGCAGCAGCCCCTGGCAGTGCAAACCAGCCCTGAGCTGCAGAAGTGCTAGCACTGAGCAGAGCCTGAGCTGGGAAGTCAAATCCCTAACCAGATCCAGCTCTGTTCGACTCAAAGCAGGACGTGGCCACAGAGCCTGAGTTTGCCTTCATGAGGAGCAAGATGCTGCAGAACTGATCTGAGGGGACAGAGCTAAGGACCTGCACCTCGTGCTGGCAGAGGGATTGCAGAACCTCTGCAGTCCTAAGGCCTGGCTGGAGGGGCAGAGCTGCAGTGCTAAGAGGGCTCTGCGCAGGGATGCTCTGGAGCCGAAGGCCTGGCTGGAGGGGCAGAGCTGCAGTGCTAAGAGGGCTCTGCGCAGGGATGCTCTGGAGCCGAAGGCCTGGCTGGAGGGGCAGAGCTGCAGTGCTAAGAGGGCTCTGCGCAGGGATGCTCTGGAGCCGAAGGCCTGGCTGGAGGGGCAGAGCTGCAGTGCTAAGAGGGCTCTGCGCAGGGATGCTCTGGAGCCGAAGGCCTGGCTGGAGGGGCAGAGCTGCAGTGCTAAGAGGGCTCTGCGCAGGGATGCTCTGGAGCCGCAGCCCTGCCTGTTCTGCAGGATGCGCACTTGTTAGCAGGGGGACACACACAGGGACCGGCTCATGCTGCAGGGACATGTCACAGCCACTGCAGGCTTCTGAGGGGCTTTCGTCTGGGGCTGCACAGCTGCTCAGGCACTCTGCTCTGCCATTGCTGTGTCAAAGATCTCTTGCAATGATGGCCTGGCCCTGGCAGGGTTTGATTAATGAAGCTGGAGAGGTGTTTGTCTCTTTGAACCATGCCCTACACAGCACTGAAGAACTTCTTACACATCTGCAGGGCTGAGCCAGATGTTTGCTTTCTATTTGAAACAAAACTGTGGACACTTGTTTGGAGTGTTTCTCTTGGTACCAGCTCAGCACCTTGAAAGTGAGAATCTGTTGCAGGCTCTGCCTACCTCCAGTGTGCTGCAGCTGTTCTCCCATAGGTTTGACAGGGCCTTGGGGCACTCTCTGCTTTGAGGGAGCAAAAGTGTCCCAGAATGGCTCAAGTTGGAAGTGGCCTCAGGTCATCTGCTCCAACCTCCCCATCATGGACAGGGACATGTCTCAACTAGACTTATCCTGCCTGGCCTCTCTGGATCTGCATCTCTGAAATGTGATTTCTATTGCAGAGGGCTTGTAAGCCCTGCGTGTGTTTCCTTTACCCCAGCCTGGCATAGGGTGCCCAGGGAGGTGGCTGAATCCCCATCCCTGAAGGGGTTTCAGAGAGGCAGAGCTGTGGGGCCGAGGGCCTTGGCTGAGCCCCAGCCTGGGCAGAGTCAGAGAATGGTTGGGCTGGATGAGCTTTTCCAAGCCGTGGCTCTGTGGTTGGAGACAGGGAGCCTGCTGTGGCTGGGCAGCTCTTTGCTGGGGTGTGTGACTTTGCCACCCAGTTGCTGAGAAGGGAACTGCAGGGACAGCCCAGGTGCTGTGTATGGAAAATGCAGCTGCTGTGGGAAGGGACCCACGGGGGCTGGGGAATGAAAGGAAATGCAAAACCAGAAGAGGTTTATTTTCAATTCAAACTCAAACATCACAGTTCTGGAGTCACACTAATGCTGCTGGACAGACGAACCATTTATGACTGTACAAAACATGGATCCTGGGAGGTGGGGGGCTGGTGGCATGCCCTGGGAGCCCACCTCTGCTTCCTGCAGGTTGGGCTTTCCCAAGAGGACAGCGCCAAAGCACTTTGTTTGCAGGACAGCAGTGGCACCCAGCCTGCTGTTCCACCTCATCCCTCTCATGTCCCAGCTGCAGGGGTGCATGGACAATCTGGTTTGAAAAGGGATTTTGGAGAGCTTCACTCTCTATGTTCCTGTCATTCAGCTATGGAAACACCTACATGCTCGAGAGATGATTGCAGGGTCAGTATTGCAGGGGAAGCAAAGAGTTTGCCCTTGGAACAGTCTGAGATGTGAGAATGCTTTTGTTTGTGGTGTGTGGGAGTCAGTGTAAAAAGTCACCTGTGGCGTTGCTGAGATCTGTAAGACAATGAAGTGTGCCAGGGAACTTCACCTCCTGTCTCCTGGGCTGTCTTGCCTAGCTTGCTTGAAGAGACAGAAAGTTGCTTTAAATATCCTGCAGTCAGTCCCTCCTGCCCGCTACTGCTGCCCAAGGCCAGAGTGTGCTTCCTGCAGCCCCCTGCCGCTGGGTGCCTCCTTCTTGCAGCAGCCAGCACCAGGCTTTTCCTCTGGTCCATAACTGCAATCCAGCAGTCACTGGTGGCCTTGGGGGAGCTGTGGCCAGACAGGGGCCTGCTTTCCTCTGGGTGTTTGTCTGGGCAGGCTTTGGGTTCATTTCCTTCCGCTGCTGCTCTCCTGCTCGCAGGGTTTGCTGCTGCTTTGAGCTCCTCTGAGCTCCTGGTTTTGTGGAAGCCTGCAGGTGGTGTCCCGCATGTGTGGAAAGAACAGAGGTGCTGAAAGAGTGAGCCAGCTCCTGCAGCCAGGCTGGTGTGGGGCACGTTGGCAGGGCTGGCTCCTGCGAGCAAGTGGCAGAGGCGGCAGCAGGCACTACTGGCTCTCCACCTGGTACTTCAGGACATGTGAGTAGTAGCTGTGGTTGGCGTTCTCGTGCACCATCACAAACACCTCTCTGCAGCCTGCCGTGTTGCAGCTTCCCTCCCAGTAGCCTCTGTTGAGGGTGAGGGGGTAGGCGTCCTCGGCCTGCACCAGCACCTTGGCCACCCCCGGCACCCTGAGCTTGAAGCGCACGTTGCGGTCAGCCGGCAGCACGCCTGACAGTGGCTCCACCACCTCGCAGTCCTGCCCCCACTTGCTGTAGCTCTGGGGGAATGGCGGCCACTGCGCCTCTGCGTTCAGGCAGCTCAGCAGGTAGTTGAAGACGTAGTCGTAGTTGCCGGGCTCCGACTTCTTCCTGCTGTAGATCTTGAGGACGAAGGTGCCAGCGCAGGGCAGGTGGACCTTGAGCTCGAGCTGGTTGCCGTGCCGCACCTGCATGACGTGCCTGCGGCCCAGCTCCTCGGGCAGGCTGCCGCTGTCGCAGTGCAGTGAGGCCAGCACGCTGAGGTCCCTGCCCATGGTGAAGGTGAGGGCGCAGCGCCCATCGTTGGTGTGGACAATGGGTTCGGGGTGCGAGGGCCTGAGGAAGCCCTGGCGCTCCGAGAACCAGCTGGGGCCCACGGGCTGGTGCAGCTCCCGTGGGAGGCGCGCGGCTGAGTCCACCGCCCCGCACTCCACCGCGTACTCCAGCACGCACTGGTACACGTCTTCTGAGGCCCTGGAAGGCTTAGCGAAGATCTGCAGTGTGTGGCTGCCTGTCTGCTGCGGGTAGACGTCCAGCTTCATGCCCTGCTTCTTCAGCGTCAGCAGCCCCTGCTGCTCGGCGCCCTGCAGCTTGAAGGTGAAGAGCGTGGCGGGGCGGCAGTCCACCGACACCGAGGCCTTGCCATTAACTGCAGGCGGGAGAACAGAAACCGTTGACCCGCAGCCCTTCTGCCTGTGCACACAGCCTGCTCTGGGCACGCCGAGCCAGCCCAGGAACTTTTCTAGCGGGAGGATCAGCAGCTGCAGCCCAGAGGCTGTAGCTTGCCAGCTGCCGCTCTGGCCACTGCCCCTCTGGGAGCCCGAGGTGGAGAGTGGCCTCTGTGCTGGCGATGGACGCTGGTCCTGGTCTGCCACACACTGAACTGCAGCTCTGGGCCTACAGATGGGACTGGCAGTGCCATCAGCCCAGGTGCTCCAGAAGGGCTTAATTAGGTGTGATTAGACTTGAGTGCCAGTCCAGTAGCGGGTCCAAGAAGCTCCAGAGGAAAGTGCAGGAGATAATCTACCCCCCGGGAGCCTGTTCCCAAACAGCTTGAGGAAAACATCGAGTCCTACAACATTGCTGCCTTTCAGTTTTAACTCTGTTAATGGCTTCATAAATTAGCTACACACCTAAATCTCTGCAGGTCCTCAGACCTCTGAGGAAGGTGAGTCACAGAATGGGGGCCAAAGGGGGCTGCAGGATGGCTGTTGAGGCACTTTTTAGGGTGTTGGTAGTGATAGGACTTGGGGGAAATGGATGCAAGCTAGAAGAGGGGAGGTTTAGATTAGGTGTTAGGAAGAAGCTCGCCTGAGGGTGGTGAGACACTGGCACGGGTTGCCCAGAAAGGTGGTGGAAGCCTCATCCCTGGACGTTCTTAAGGCCAGGCTGGATGTGGCTCTGGGCAGTCTGATCTAGTGGAAACTCTCCCTGCCCATGGCTGGGGCGGGGGGGAGTTGGAACTGGATGACCTTTGGGGTCCCTTCCAACCCTGACAATTCTGTGATTCTCTGACAAGAACCTCTGGAGATCATCTGATCCACCACCCCCCTGCTAGAGCAGGGGCACCTGGAGCAGGTTGCACAGGAATGCAGTGTCCAGGTGAATTTTCAAAAACTCCAGAGAAGGAGACTCCACAACCTCTCTGGGCACTGAGTTCAGTGCTGTTAGCTGTAGAGGAGTCATAGACTCATAGAATGGACAGGGTTGGAAGGAATCTCCCAAAGGCCCTCTTCTCCAGACCCTTCTCCAGCTTGTTGCCCTTCTCTGGACCTGCTCCAGCCCCTCAGTGTCCTCAGTGGAGTGAGGGGTCCGAAGGTGAACCCAGCACTCAAGGTGTGGGCTCACCAGTGCTGAGTACAGAGGGACAGTCTACCCTGCTCCTGCTGCCCACACCATTGCTGATCTAGGCCAGTTTGCCCACCTGGGCACAGCCTGGATCATGCTAATCCAGCCACCAGGAAAGGTTTTAGTCTCATTTCCAAGCCTGAATTGCTAACACAGACCAGCAGCACTTCCAGCACCGTGCCACTGCTGCTGGCTGGTGCAGAGCTCATCTGCAGCTCCTGCCTGAGGCTTTCCTCTACGCCTGGAGGCTACTATAAATGTTCAGAGCTTGGACAGAGGAGAGGAAGGATAACAAAAAAAGAGCAGAAAGCTCCTGCCCTGCCCCAGGGGCACTGAGTGTGCTCTGCTGCCAGAGCCAAGCTGGCAGCACAGCTCCTGACTCTTGCCCCAGCCTGTGGTGCTGGGGGGCTGCAGAGGGGAGCTGCCCTGCAGGGTGGTACCTCTTTGGGTAACAGCTGCCTCGGGGGTGCAGGGTGGTACCTGTTTGGGTGACAGCTGTCGGGGGGTGTGCAGGGTGGTACCTGTTTGGGTGACAGCTGTCTGGGGGGGTGCTGGGAGGTACCTGTTTGGATGACAGCTGTCTGGGGGTGTGCAGCCAGCAGGCCCAAGGTGTAGAAGAGGCTGTTTTGCAGGATGTTGTTCTCAAAGTCCTTCAGTGCCAGGGCTGGCTTCAGCAGCTGCCAGTTGCTGTTGTCTGGGAAGTGGTTGTTGATGAACAGTGCTGGGTGGGTCAGGAAATAGAACTCGTTGTACCTGGGAGGGAGGGCATAGGTGACGGGATGGTGAGTGCTGGCCACTGGTGTTACAGGTTTAAGAGCTGGGATGCCCTCACCCTGGGGTGCAGGGGTGGGCACAATCTTGTGCTTTGCTCCCACCATGCCTGCATCTCCCCTTTAGAAAGGAGCAGCAGAGGCTGTCCAGTTCCCATTCCCCTCCCTCTCTCTCTCACTTCTCAGCACAGACCCCCTGAACTCTGCTGTGCAGGGGGAAGTTTGCTGCCTGGCTTGGCCTTGGCACAGCTCACTTCTAGCTGTGCCATTCTGCCTAGGCCAGGGGAGGGAGGCAGGGAGGCATGAGGATGGGTATTTGAAGCCTATGCCTTTGGCCAGAGGTCTGGGGCAGGCTGTGGAAAGCAGGTACAGACTGTAGAACTAGGCTAGGGGTGCTTCTGGATCTGTGCAGTTTGTGTCTGTGTGAACAGCTGTGCACAGTGCTCCCATTCCATTCCCATTCCCAATGCTCTCCAGTCCTGCATGGAGCATTCTCTTGTACCCCTCTGGAAAGGCAGGAGGAGCATCTGCCTGGTTCCCTGAACGCAGGGCAGAAGGCAGGAAGAGCATCTGCCTGGTTCCCTGAACCCAGGACAAGTGCTTCCTTCTTCACCTCACTGTGCTCCACTGCTTTCAGCAGGAGGGAGTTGGAGTGTTTGGGGCTGCTGGGAGCCAGAGGCTGAAGCTCTCCTGGCAGAGAGGGAACCTGAGCTTTGTGGGTCTGTTTGCCCTGCAGGACCAGACTCAGACTGGGTTGGAAAGGACCTCCAAAGGTGACCCAGTCCAACCCCCTGCACTCAGCAGGCTGCTCAGAGCCTTGTCCCCCCTGACCTTGTACACCTCACCCACCTCCCTGGGCAACACGTGGTGAGCTTTGGGCTAACACCAGGGTACTGCACCACCCCCTGCAGCCTTGGGCTCCTGAGGAAAGAGGGAGGCACAGCTTGGAGCTGTGGAAGCACCCTCAGCCAGGCAGCTGGAAGCTGGTTCTCCTGTGCCACCTGGCACTGCCCAAGCTGCAGGAGGGTGCAGCTTGCTGCTCCTCCCTTGAGCAGGCAGCACAGACACCTTGCTCAGGGCTTTGGCTCTTGCTGTGGGACACTCAATTTGTCACTAGTGTGCCAAACCCATCAGCTTCCCTCTGTGCTGGGTTTGTGGGGTACAGAGGAAGGGTTTTTACCTAAAGGTGAACTTGGTGAAGGAGTCATCCACAGAACCACTGCCCCAGGTGCTGTCAAGCAAATGCCACCTCCCATCCAGGTACACTGCGTTCCAGGCGTGGTCAGAGTCCCCGGAGAAGGTCTGCCCCAGCTTGTACCCATACCCCTTGGAGTAGCCAAACAGCTTCATGCACTGGATGCCTGCAAGACTGAAAGCAGACAGTGAGGTGCAGCAGAGCCTTGTGTTCCACACCTGCCAACATACCTTTCTGGGAGGACAGCAGCAGGAGGAAGCTCTGCAGCACTCAGCCTTGCAGGCAAGTGGAACAGCTCCATCAGTTCTTCAGGGCCCTCCTAGCAGCTGAGCACCAGGGCAGTTAGAGACTGAAATGCCTTAAGTGTGCAAAGTGTACTTAGAACCATGGGCACATTTGGGCTGGAGAAGACCTTAAAGATCAGTTCAGCCATTGTCCAACTCTGCCCAGGCTGGGGCTGAGCCATGGCCCTCAGCACCACAGCTCTGGCTCTGAAACACCTCCAGGGATGGGAATTCAGCCACCTCACTGGGCAGCCTGTGCCAGGCTTTGAGCTGGGGAAGGGTCTGGAGAAGAGGGCTGGGGAGAAGCAGCTGAGGGAGCTGGGGGTGTGCAGTGTGGAGCAGAGGAGGCTGAGGGCAGAGCTCATTGCTCTCTGCAGCTCCCTGAGAGGAGGCTGCAGCCAGCTGGGGTTGGGCTCTGCTGCCTAGGATCAGGTGGTGGAAGGAGAGGAACTGGCCTGAAACCGTGCCAGGAGAGGGTTAGGTTGGAGATGAGGACAAATTTCTTTGCTGGAAGAGTGGTCAGGGACTGGCACAGGCTACCCAGGGCAGTGGTGGAGTCCCCACGCCTGGAGGTGTTCCAGAGCCCTGTGGCACTTGGGGCCATGGTGGGGCTGGGTTGAAGGTTGGGCTGAAGGTGGTCAGCAGGGCTCTGTGTGCCTGGGGAAGGTGGTCAGCAGGGCTCTGTGTGCCTGGGGAAGGTGGTCAGCAGGGCTCTGCAAAAGCTGAGGTCTGCTGACAGATGCTGGCTGGTACCTGGCAGTGCAGCAGTGCCTGGAGGCAGAGCTGCTTTAGCCACAGGGGTGCTCTGGTTTCAAGGCAAGGTGGTGACTTCAGCTTTTCATTCAGACTCGCCTGCAGGTCTTTGTGTTAGATATTTGCTACTCTTCCTTTAAGGGTATCAAATTGGATTCTTACATTCTTTAATTCTTTAACAGAGAGGACCAAAAATAGAATCCCAGCTGCAGAGGTCTGAGTGAGAGCCAGCTGGGAGCTCACTCTGAGTAGCCTGCTGGGAGGAGACCAACAGAGAGCAGAAATGTNAACCCAAAGCATTCTGTGACTCTGCCTCTATCCCTGCTCGAGCTGGGTGCAGAGCAGGAGGGAGCATGGCAGGCAGCTCTCCTTTGGCTGTCACACAGCTTGTCCCATCAGGAGTTCAGAAGGAATGTGGCAAGCCTGGCAGGAATGCCACTGAGAAACTCGAGGGCACAGGAGGGCCCTAAAGTCTTTGCCAGCCCTCAGCTGCCTGTGTGCCAAATCCTACTGTGGAGCTGGGCAGTAAGTCTGGAGCAGCTCCACTGATGGGTCTGGTGAGAGCCTGGGTTTACATGATCTAACTGAGAGCAGGAGCTGGCTTGAAGGAAGACCTGATCCTAGGCATTTCAAAGGGGCCTAACAGGAGCTAAGTACCAAGTTCCCACTCAGTTCATGGGGACTGGTGTCAGATCCTGCCAGGCTTCTCCAGACATCCTTGTTGCCAGAGAGAACATCCATGGGCAAGTCCTGCCCTTCACTCTCTGCTCTCACTCACAGGGAGCGTCAGCAAAGCAGGAGAAAGCCCTTGTGCTGGGTTGTGTTCAAAGGGCCCAAATGCAAGGCCAGAGCACTTCTCCAGGCTGCAAGAACAGAGCAAGCAGAGAGCCAGACTAGAGCAGCCTGGCCAGGAGCAGTCCTGTGTTGGTGAGGAGTGGTTGTGGCTCTGCTCGCCTGTGAGTGACTCGGCACAGAGGAGACTGAGACCTCCAGAGATACTGGAACTGGCACTGTGATGGTAGAAGAATACAAGGTGGGCTGGAAGAACTGAAGTAAGGAGCAGCTGGCACCATGTGCCTGGTGCAGCAAGGAGGTTAAAAGCTAAGTTGCTGCTCTGTTTCAGAGAGAAGCTGGATCTTGCTACAGGTGTCACTGGAATTCACTGGCAGCTTCTCCCCTTTGATTTCAGGTTGGCTTTGATGATTTAATCTAAGAAAGCAGCAGATCTGCTTCTCCAGAGGGAGACAGAATGGGCTGTGCTGGTGCTGGATAGGTGTGCACCCCCCCTGTATCTGAGGACAGGGAAAGCTGCTGGCTGTGGCACGCAGGGGAAGCAAGGGGATGTGGAACCTGAGTCTGACTGAGGAGCAGCTCAGTGAGCAGCCCCTGTGCAGTAGGGCCTGTGGGCAGCTTTGCTCCCAAAGGTGCTGATGAAGC
Organism: Ramphastos sulfuratus; assembly: GCA_013399055.1. Lineage (NCBI taxonomy): Eukaryota > Metazoa > Chordata > Aves > Piciformes > Ramphastidae > Ramphastos > Ramphastos sulfuratus. Next base: position 36,692 of record WBNM01008855.1, on the reverse strand, counting down.
CTCTCTAATTCTGGCAAGCCAGCTCCTCCCTAGGCCCAGGCTGCTGGGCTTTGCCCTACACTGAATTGAGGAGCTGCCACTTCCTGAGTCACCTCCTGAGCCTTGTCAGCTGAGCAGCCAGCTCCTGATGAATGCTGCAGAGAAATGCTGCTCAGCAGACCCTCCTCATGTTCCTCACTTCACACCTGATGATGCTTTGTGCCCACCTTTGCTCTGGGACAGGAGGCTCAGCTCATGGCAGGAGGTCTGGCTGCCAAAGCTGTGCCTGGAGCTGATGCTGTAGTGTCTGCAGCAGGAGCTCATCTCTCAGCTGGCACTGGGACAAGTAGGACTCAATCACTGTCAGCTGCTGACTTCAGTGGGACCTTGCGGGGGGACTCCTGGTGACTGGAAAATTGAGCAGGTTGTTAAAGTTGCCTCAACAGCAGCGGGGAGCAAAAGGCATGGGGGAAGAGTTATTTGGGTTTGTTTCCTCAGCCCTGGGTTCCAAAGGACCTCTCTGTCAGACTGCTGCTCTTCCCCTGCTGCAGCTCTGCTTAGGCCGAGAGCAGGACTCGGAGCGCTGAGAGCAGTGCACAGGAGGAAGGGAGGAGGAGATGCCCATGGGAGGAAGGGCTCTGATCTTTGGGTCTGGTTGACCCTGGGTGTAGTTCTGCAGGAAAGGAGCTAAACAGGTAACCTAAAAGCAACAGTCTGGGTGGCTGGGAGGTTTCTGAGATCACAAAATGAATAATCAGCTGGGAGCTGAGGAATTAAATCAACAGAGCCTTTAAACAGTAAAAGATATCCTCGGAAAGATTAATGCTGTTAATTAACCAAACATATGCTTTCTAATGAACAGGTGCAGACTTCCCCCTCTTCTAACTGCTAATAACTGCTCCATAGGATGCAGTTATAAATTCATTCCTCATCATCCCATTTCTTTATTTGCCTCTGTAGAGAGCAAGCCCTGGTGCCGTGGGATGGTGCTGCTTGGAAGCAGTCACACCTCAGCATCTGGCACGCTCTTGCTGCTTTTTTTATCTGTCCTTTTCCCTGTGGATTTGTTTGTTACATGGTGAAAACCTCCCCAGATCCTCTGAGGTGGTGTGGAAGGCCAAGGGTTGCTCACACACCCCAGTTAAGAACTGGTGCTTTTTGGGTTTGTTTTCCCAGAGCTACCCTGTCAATATCTTGTAAAAGGGCCACGAAGGTGATCAAAGGCTGCAGAGCCTCTACTGTGGGGAAAGGCTGGGAGAGTTGTGGCTGTGCAGCCTGGAGAAGAGAAGGCTGCAGGGGGACCTCAGAGCAGCCTGCCAGTGCCTGGAGGGACTGCTCAGCAGGGCCTGTGGGGACAGGCTAGGGGCAATGGTTTGGAACTGGAGCAGGGCAGAGTTAGGTTGGACATCAGGAGGAAGCTCTGCACAGTGAGGTTGGTGAGACACTGGCACAGGCTGCCCAGAGCTGTGCTTGAGGCCCCATCCCTGACTCAAGGTCAGACTGGATGTGTCCCTGGGCAGCCTGCCCTGGCTGGAGCTGTCCCTGTGCCTGCAGGGAGTTGCCCCTGGAGGGTCCCTTCCAGCCCAGTGCAATCAGTGGAACTGTGACTGCTGAGGAGGTGCTCCCTGGGAGAACTCCCTTAAAAGCCTTGCTCTGAGGAGAGTCCAGCATTGCTCTCTGGAGTTAGGAAGCACCTTCCAGCCTTGTGTCCCTGGGTCATCAGCTCCAGTTTTCTGCTCTGAGGTAACTTTTCTACACATGGCTGGCCCCTAACTTGCCAGGCACCCTTCTTGCTTTCACCTACTGCTTTAAGCCAAACCCTGGCACACTGCTGAGAGAGGTGAGATTCATGGATCCATAGAATGGGCTGGGCTGGAAGGGACCTTAAAGACCCAGTTCCAATCCCCTGCCATGGGCAGCAACACCTTCCACCAGGTTGCTCAAGGCCTCATCCAGCCTGGCCTTGAACACCTCCAGAGAGGGGACATCCACAGCCTCCCTGGGCAACCTCTGCCAGTGTCTCACCACCCTCACAGCCAAGAATTTCCTCCCAACTTTTTCTGTGCTGCTCGAGGGTTGCCTTGGGCTGGGGCCTTGGTTGTGATGCAGCTTGAGACTGACTGCAGCAACCAGAGCAGCAAGTGTGAGGCAGTGCCTCTGGGGGGCTGCTGCAGTGAAGGGCATCTCCAGAGGGTCTGGGACAAGCTGCTCCTGAGACAATGCCCCTCTCTTGCATGGGAGCACGTTGTTGAAGCCTTGCCATGCTTTTAACCTTCAGTTGCANCATAGGATGCAGTTATAAATTCATTCCTCATCATCCCATTTCTTTATTTGCCTCTGTAGAGAGCAAGCCCTGGTGCCGTGGGATGGTGCTGCTTGGAAGCAGTCACACCTCAGCATCTGGCACGCTCTTGCTGCTTTTTTTATCTGTCCTTTTCCCTGTGGATTTGTTTGTTACATGGTGAAAACCTCCCCAGATCCTCTGAGGTGGTGTGGAAGGCCAAGGGTTGCTCACACACCCCAGTTAAGAACTGGTGCTTTTTGGGTTTGTTTTCCCAGAGCTACCCTGTCAATATCTTGTAAAAGGGCCACGAAGGTGATCAAAGGCTGCAGAGCCTCTACTGTGGGGAAAGGCTGGGAGAGTTGTGGCTGTGCAGCCTGGAGAAGAGAAGGCTGCAGGGGGACCTCAGAGCAGCCTGCCAGTGCCTGGAGGGACTGCTCAGCAGGGCCTGTGGGGACAGGCTAGGGGCAATGGTTTGGAACTGGAGCAGGGCAGAGTTAGGTTGGACATCAGGAGGAAGCTCTGCACAGTGAGGTTGGTGAGACACTGGCACAGGCTGCCCAGAGCTGTGCTTGAGGCCCCATCCCTGACTCAAGGTCAGACTGGATGTGTCCCTGGGCAGCCTGCCCTGGCTGGAGCTGTCCCTGTGCCTGCAGGGAGTTGCCCCTGGAGGGTCCCTTCCAGCCCAGTGCAATCAGTGGAACTGTGACTGCTGAGGAGGTGCTCCCTGGGAGAACTCCCTTAAAAGCCTTGCTCTGAGGAGAGTCCAGCATTGCTCTCTGGAGTTAGGAAGCACCTTCCAGCCTTGTGTCCCTGGGTCATCAGCTCCAGTTTTCTGCTCTGAGGTAACTTTTCTACACATGGCTGGCCCCTAACTTGCCAGGCACCCTTCTTGCTTTCACCTACTGCTTTAAGCCAAACCCTGGCACACTGCTGAGAGAGGTGAGATTCATGGATCCATAGAATGGGCTGGGCTGGAAGGGACCTTAAAGACCCAGTTCCAATCCCCTGCCATGGGCAGCAACACCTTCCACCAGGTTGCTCAAGGCCTCATCCAGCCTGGCCTTGAACACCTCCAGAGAGGGGACATCCACAGCCTCCCTGGGCAACCTCTGCCAGTGTCTCACCACCCTCACAGCCAAGAATTTCCTCCCAACTTTTTCTGTGCTGCTCGAGGGTTGCCTTGGGCTGGGGCCTTGGTTGTGATGCAGCTTGAGACTGACTGCAGCAACCAGAGCAGCAAGTGTGAGGCAGTGCCTCTGGGGGGCTGCTGCAGTGAAGGGCATCTCCAGAGGGTCTGGGACAAGCTGCTCCTGAGACAATGCCCCTCTCTTGCATGGGAGCACGTTGTTGAAGCCTTGCCATGCTTTTAACCTTCAGTTGCAGCTCCTCAGAGGGGGCCCCTGGCTGCCTCTAACCACATTAGCTGGGTGTTCTCAGCTGCCATTATGTTAATGCAACACGAAGCTCAGCAGATGGCACAAAGCAAATTATGCTGGGCAGGGGGGTGGAGGAGTGGAGGAGGAAGCAAAATTGACCTTTCTAGGACTTGCTGGTTTTCCACAATATGGTTTGAAAGCTAAAGCTCCGTGTCCTGCTTGAAGCCACATCAGTCAGTGTGCACAGGCAGCCAGAGCAGGCAGGGAGGGCAGTGGCTGTGAGCTGCCCCCGGTGGTGCTGAGCTGCATTTACCTGCACATGTGCTCGAAGAGCCCCGCGTAGCCCTCACAGATGCTCTTCCCCGTCTGAAGCACATCTATGGGCTTGCAGGACAGCTGGCTCTTGTTGTGGTAGCCTACCACGTCGTATTCTGGGGAGGGAACACGGGCAGATGTTCACCTCATGGCCCGGGACAGCAGCGGGCTTGGGGCTCACCTCTGCCAGTGCCTGCGTGGGGGGCCCTGGATGGCTGGAGGGGACAGAGGGACCAGGCCTCTCCCTCATCACCACTTGTTCCCAGCCAGGGCCGAGAGCCAGCACTTGAATCCAGCAGAGAGAGCAACTGAGGCTGCACCGGGACTGCCCTTGGGTGGGGGAGTCCACACCTGAGAGCTCTCAGAGAGCAGGGAGCTCTGCACTGCATGCAGCTGGGCTGGAGAAGCCCGAAGAGATCACTGAGTCCAGCCAGGCTCCAGCTCTGCCCAGGCTGGGGCTGAGCCATGGCCCTCAGCACCACAGCTCTGCCTCTGAAACACCTCCAGGAATGGGCATTCAGCCTGGGCAGCCTGTGCCAGGCTTGCAGAACCCTTTCAGGGAAGAAGTTTCATCTCAAGTCCAACCTAAACCTCACCTGCTGCAACTTGAGGTCGCTGCCTCAATGTCCTTCTTGGAGTGAGCGCCCTGAAACTGAACCAGACCCTGACAGGGTTCTCAACCCCCTGCCTGTTTCCAATGCTGCCAGGGATGGACTCCAGCAGCCCGAAGGAGTCAAGCTCATGTTACCCCCAGGGGAACCCTCTGAGCTGAGCTTCGTGCTCTCTTTACACCAATTGCTGTGAAAACCACCTGGGAAGCAGCCTGCTGGGAAGCAGCTAGAATGACAGGGAGCAGGTGAGTCCTGGGCAGCTGGAAGATAGGAACCCTTCGTTGCTTTGAGGGAATGCAGAAGAGCTGCAGAGCAGAGTTCCTTCAGACAGGGCTCGAGGAACTGCTCCGGAAGATTAATTCAGTGCTGACCAACCTTGCTCCTGCCCACAACCTCTTCCTCAAAATACAGACAGGTTTTTCTGACAGAGCCCTCAGCAATGCTGTGTCAGCTGATTGCTGCTGCAGGAGAGGGAAGCTGGCAGCAGGCAGCGTTGGTGCTGGAAAGGCTGCAGCTGCTTCGCTGCCACCCCTGCGCTGGCTGTGGGGAAAGGCTGCTCCTGACCCGGGCTGGTCACTGAGCCACCTGCAAAGCTGCAGAGTGCTGTGAGAGGTCTGGGCCAGTGCAGGGACTGTCCCCCTGTGCTGGACACTAGTGAGGCCACTTCTCATACCCTGGGTTTGATTGTGCGTCCCTCACTGCCAGGAGGACACTGAGGGGCTGGAGCAGGTCCAGAGAAGGGCATCTAAGCTGAGGAAGAGTCTGGAGAAGAGGGCTGGGGAGGAGCAGCTGAGGGAGCTGGGGGTGTGCAGTGTGGAGCAGAGGAGGCTGAGGGCAGAGCTCATTGCTCTCTGCAGCTCCCTGAGAGGAGGCTGCAGCCAGCTGGGTGTTGGGCTCTGCTCTCTGATCTCAGGTGATAGAAGGAAAGAAACTGGCCTGAAATTGTGCCAGGGGAGGTCAGGTTGGAGATGAGGACAAATTTATTTGCTGGAAGAGTGGTCAGGGATTGGCACAGGCTGCCCAGGGAGTGGCGGAGTGCCCATCCTTGGAGGTGCTCAGGAAACCTGTGGCCATGGCACCTGTGGCCATGGTGGGGTTGGGTGGCNGCTGAGCCATGGCCCTCAGCACCACAGCTCTGCCTCTGAAACACCTCCAGGAATGGGCATTCAGCCTGGGCAGCCTGTGCCAGGCTTGCAGAACCCTTTCAGGGAAGAAGTTTCATCTCAAGTCCAACCTAAACCTCACCTGCTGCAACTTGAGGTCGCTGCCTCAATGTCCTTCTTGGAGTGAGCGCCCTGAAACTGAACCAGACCCTGACAGGGTTCTCAACCCCCTGCCTGTTTCCAATGCTGCCAGGGATGGACTCCAGCAGCCCGAAGGAGTCAAGCTCATGTTACCCCCAGGGGAACCCTCTGAGCTGAGCTTCGTGCTCTCTTTACACCAATTGCTGTGAAAACCACCTGGGAAGCAGCCTGCTGGGAAGCAGCTAGAATGACAGGGAGCAGGTGAGTCCTGGGCAGCTGGAAGATAGGAACCCTTCGTTGCTTTGAGGGAATGCAGAAGAGCTGCAGAGCAGAGTTCCTTCAGACAGGGCTCGAGGAACTGCTCCGGAAGATTAATTCAGTGCTGACCAACCTTGCTCCTGCCCACAACCTCTTCCTCAAAATACAGACAGGTTTTTCTGACAGAGCCCTCAGCAATGCTGTGTCAGCTGATTGCTGCTGCAGGAGAGGGAAGCTGGCAGCAGGCAGCGTTGGTGCTGGAAAGGCTGCAGCTGCTTCGCTGCCACCCCTGCGCTGGCTGTGGGGAAAGGCTGCTCCTGACCCGGGCTGGTCACTGAGCCACCTGCAAAGCTGCAGAGTGCTGTGAGAGGTCTGGGCCAGTGCAGGGACTGTCCCCCTGTGCTGGACACTAGTGAGGCCACTTCTCATACCCTGGGTTTGATTGTGCGTCCCTCACTGCCAGGAGGACACTGAGGGGCTGGAGCAGGTCCAGAGAAGGGCATCTAAGCTGAGGAAGAGTCTGGAGAAGAGGGCTGGGGAGGAGCAGCTGAGGGAGCTGGGGGTGTGCAGTGTGGAGCAGAGGAGGCTGAGGGCAGAGCTCATTGCTCTCTGCAGCTCCCTGAGAGGAGGCTGCAGCCAGCTGGGTGTTGGGCTCTGCTCTCTGATCTCAGGTGATAGAAGGAAAGAAACTGGCCTGAAATTGTGCCAGGGGAGGTCAGGTTGGAGATGAGGACAAATTTATTTGCTGGAAGAGTGGTCAGGGATTGGCACAGGCTGCCCAGGGAGTGGCGGAGTGCCCATCCTTGGAGGTGCTCAGGAAACCTGTGGCCATGGCACCTGTGGCCATGGTGGGGTTGGGTGGCAAGTTGGACTGGATGGTCTGGGAGGGCTTTTCCAACCAAACACCTCTGTGAGTCTATGGAATAACGCACATACAGGGGTTGCAGGGCCTGGCCTGTGGGAACTGAGATGGTGAGAGAACCTCAGAACCCATTTCTGACACACCCAGAAAGCCTCCCCCTCCCCTGAACCTATCCCCCCAGGGGCAGGATAACAGGGGTGTCAGCAGCAGCCTTCCCTTCTCGGCTGAAGACCCCAACCCACCTATGTGGTGGCAGATCCACGTCCAGATGGCTCGGACCTTCTCCAGGTCAGTGTGGGCTTGTTTCAGCAGGGCTCTCACCAGCTCCTCCACACTGCTCCTGACATTCACCTGTGGTGAGGAGCAGATTGCAGGACTGGGCAGGAGATGCTGGGGCAGGTCTCCTTCCCTCCCTGCTTCCTTGCTTGTCTAAAGCCAGCCAGACCCTTCCTAGCAGGAACCTGCTGACTCCAGCTTTGTGGACCCAAGGCACTACCAAGCTCCATGTTTCAAGCATGGTTTGCCTGGTCAGAGTTTCCTCCTAGAGCTGGGTCTCTGATGGCTTTTCACTCGCTCAGGAGCCTCCAAGGCCCTTGCCCCACAGCAGCTTAGCCTGAGCTGGGGTTAGTGCTGGCAGCCAGGCTGCCAGGACCCATCCCTGCAGGGGGGCTGGGCAGAGGCAAAGGCAGGACTTACTTTTAATGCGTAGGCATCCAGCTTCTCAAATTGCTGCAGGTCTATGGGCATGGATTTCAGAGAGGATCGGTCCCAGGGGTAGGCTGGGAAGGAACAGAGCTGTCAGCATCCCAGCAGGGCTGGGGTCACTCACCTGGCTCCGCGCTGCGCAGGGGCACAGTGCAGGGACACCCTGTGTGGGTGTCCATCAGCGGGCACTGAGAGGGCAGAGGACACCAGGGCAGGCTGAGAAGGTCCCTGCCAGCTGTGCAGGAAGCCACAGCTGTCCTGTCTGGTCTGGTGTAACTCAGGCAGTGCTGGGGTGGGACCTGCCCCTGCCCCTCTGGCTCTGTCCAGCAGCACAGAGAATCCCAGGATAGATTATCATAGAATCAGGCAAGTGGGAAGAGAGCTCCAAGCTCACCCAGCCCAACCTAGCACCCAGCCCATGCCAATCAACCAGACCATGGCACTAAGTGCCCCAGCCAGGCTTGTCTTGAACACCTCCAGGCATGGGCACTCCACCACCTCCCTGGGCAGCCCATTCCAATGCCAATCACTCTCTCTGCCAACAACTTCCTCCTAACATTCAGCCTCGACCTCCCCTGGCACAGCTTGAGGCTGTGTCCCCTTGTTCTGTCCCTGGGTGCCTGGCAGCAGAGCCCAACCCCAGCTGGCTCCAACCTCCCTTCAGGTAGCTGCAGAGAGCAATGAGGTCTGCCCTGAGCCTCCTCTTCTGCAGGCTGCACACCCCCAGCTCCCTCAGCCTCTCCTCACAGGGCTGTGCTCCAGGCCCCTCCCCAGCCTTGCTGCCCTTCTCTGGGCACCTTCCAGCACCTCAACATCTCTCTTGAATTGAGGGGCCCAGAACTGGACACAGCACTCAAGCTGTGGCCTGAGCAGTGCTGAGCACAGGGGCAGAAGAACCTCCCTGCTCCTGCTGGCCACACTGCTCCAGTTAGATGGAGGTGCAGGAGATAATGCAGGAGTTGGCAGGGGAAGTCTGTGCTCTGAAGCCCTGGTGGTGACAGCAGGACTCTAAACCAGCCCCACCGAAGAGCTGCACTTCTCCAGCAGGGCTCTGGCAGGGTGGAGGGTCCCAGCCCGCAGAGCTCCAGCAGCTGGGAGGTGATGGGAAGCAGCCAGAGGACTGCAGCTACTGTGCCTTATCCCCCTGCAGCTCCTGCGCCTCCTCGCTGTGCGGGAAGGGCTAATGAGGTGCCCTCATCAATCAGGTAACAGCCTCCGAAGGAGCTGGCACTGCCCTGTCTGTCACGGAGCCAGCCTAGCGGTGCAGCTGTAGCTGGGTGCACCGAGCGGTGCCAGGGACAGCTCCCCGGGCCCGGCGGCTGCCCCACCTGCTGCCAGAGCCCCTCAGCGCTAGAGGCACTTCTGGATGGCTCTCTGGGTTTGGTATTTCGCTGGGAAAAAGGGGTTTAGAGGGGGTCACAAAGTGAAAATGCTGCTGTGTGACTCCTGAGTGCTGGGAGAGGCAAGCCAAGGACGCTGCCGAGCTGCTGTTTGCCTGCAGAGAGCTGACAAGCAGTGAATGCCCCCGGGCTGCACCTGAGGGCACAGAGGCTTGGCCTGGCTGCATTGGGGTTTAGTTGTCACCCTTGCTAAACACGGGAGGTGTCCTCCACAGCCTGCTTCCTGGGAGCAGGAAGCACCAGAGGATCTGAGGGGATTCTGTCCTAGCTGGGAAGCCAGCAGTGTCCTGAAACTCATATTTATCACCTGTCTCCTCTCCATCTACCCCAAGTGAAGCTCTGATCCCTTTGCTGGCAGCCTCATCCCCCTGGAGAGGTGGCCAGAAGGTCTCTTCCTGACCTGCAGAAGTGTTTTCCAACCAAAATGATTCTAAGAGCTCTTTCAGCTCATCCAGCCCAGCCATTCTCCAGCTCTGCCCAGGCTGGGGCTAAGCCATGGCCCCCAGCACCACAGCTCTGCCTCTCTGAAACACCTCCAAGGATGGGAACTCAGCCATCTCCCTGAGCAGCCTGTGCCAGGCTTGGAGAACCCTTTCAGGAAAAAAGTTTCTTCTAATGTCCAACTTGAACCTCCCCTGGGGCGATTTGAGGCCATTTCCTCTCGCCCTATCACTTGCTCCTTGGCAGAAGAGCCCAACCCCAGCTCACTGCAGCCTCCCTTCAGGGTTTCCCCCAGCCTCCTCTGTTCCAGACTGAACACCCCCAGCTCCCCCAGCTGCTCCTCATATGATGCCCTCCAAACCCCTCCCCAGTCTCATTGCCCTTCTCTGGACACCCTCCAGCCCCTCAATGTCTTTCCTCTCCTGTGGTCCCCAGAACTGCCCCTAGTGCTCAAGCTGTGGCTTCCCCAGGGTCAAAATTAAACCCTTTCCCCTTGCACTTCAGCCCAGCCTCGCAGCAGGGCAAGTGCTGTTTCTGGGGCAGATTCTCCTCTTGTTGCTGCCCTGGCTTGTGTCCCACCATGCCAGCAGCATGGGGCAAGGGGACAGCTGGTAGTTACCATGCAGGTCTTTTCCTCCTGGTGGCCGCGGGGCCTCGGTCCTTTGGAAACCTGCTCAAGTGGAGAGAGGCTGTGTCAGGTGAGCAGTTGTTGGCAGGAGTTAAAAACGTGATTCTGGGGGGCAAGACTGGGTGGGAAAGGCTGGGACTGAGGCTTTTCTTTACCCACTCCACTGCATTTGGACGTGGGTGTCACACCCTTTGGGATGTGGGTGCTGAGAGGAGAGGGAAGGAGGCAAAGCTGCCAGGACTGCAGTACCTTCTGAGTGCCTGCTCTAATGTCCTGGGGCTCTGCAGAGGCCACATTCCCCAGCAGTCAGGCATCTCTTGTTCTAGCCTGAGGGCCAGGGACATCTAACCCCTGCCCACCACATGGCCAAACCCCCCCCACCCCCGAGCATGGAAGAAGGGAGAGCTGAGCTTCAGAGCTGTTAGATGATGACCCTGCAGAGACCTCTGCAGCAGCTGGAGGATTTCTGAGGAGAGCTGCAGCCCCAGCCTGTCACCAGCCACCTTATCCCAGGGCCGGAGGAAGAGGAGCCCTCCCCCTGCCCCAACAGCACCCCAGGATTTTCCACCCCAAGCCCCAGGTGAGGGCAGAGTGCAGCAGCAGCTGCCTGGCAGGGAAAGTAGGCAGAGGTGGTGGCATCCTCTCAAGAGCCTTGCCCCTCTGAGGGAGAAGGGAGCTGTGTCCTGGGAGCAGCCTCCTGGGCAGGGGCTGCCATGGGGACACAGTGTGCAGGGTCAGAGCCTCACCTCTGTTGTCCTGACCGCTCAGACTGGGCAGCCTCCTGGGCCCTGCAAGAACCCAGCATGGTTAGTGGCCACCACCCCGGGCCCTGCCTGGGCTCGAGGGGCTCTTGAGCTTCTTCCTTCTCCCCTCCTGCACAGGAAGGATGTGGCCCCTTCACCCTCCCGCCCCTGGCCCACACTGCCAGGGTTTAGAGCCCAGGTTGTACCTTTTCCAAAGGAGAGTTTCTTAAAGAGTTGTGGGGGGCTGTCCTTGGGATGAATCTCCACTGTCACTTGGGTTCCTGCAAGAACAGAGAGGGAGCTCCTTAGGAAAGGGAAAGCTAAGCAGGACATGGAGCAGAAGGACAGGGGTCCCTGCCAGGGCACTGCTGGAGCCAGCTCTTAGCTTTAGCAAAAGCAGCAGCCCTGGGGAGTGCAAAGATACCAAAGTTATTGGGTTTCTGGGGAAAAAAAAAGCATCTGTTAGAGAAACTGTGCACCAGAGAGCACGCAGGCAGCTCCAGCAGGATCTGGAGCTCTCCAGAACCGAAGGACAGCTTGGTACAGCCTAAGAGGTGACAGAGCAGCTCATAAGTAGAGCAGAGGTCCTCAGCAAGGGCTATGTGGCAGCTGAAAACACAGCAGAGAAATGGCTCCTGATGGAGATCAGTAAGCAGAGAATCCAAGGAAAATCAGTGACAGAAATGGAATCAGCCAGGAAAAGGCTCAGAGCTGTGCAAGTGCCCTGAGTGCCAGCAAGAGGCAGTGTCCTGGCAGAGCTGGCTGTGGCCCAGGCGTACCACAGAGCTTGTGCTCTGCATGCTGTGGTGCTCCAGAACAACCTCATGTGGAGCCTGGAAGGGCCTTGGGTTTAAAAGCTCAGAGAGAGCTGTGCAAGGAGAAGGGATTGGGCAGTGCCTCACAAGACCAACCTGACCCGGCAGGGGGACGCTGCGTTTTGTCTTGGCAGGCTTTGCAGAGCTGCTGCCACCACCAGGGTCTGCTGAGGCCCTCAGCGTGCTGCTGGGCTGCCCATGGCACCAGACAGAGGCCGAGTTGGAGGCTGAAGGTCAAGAAACTGCTGCACCTCGGGGATACCATCCTGCTGCACCAGCTACCTCCTACAACTGTATCCAGGCATTTGGGGGTTCCCTTGAAGCCAGATCCTGGAGCCAGCTCATTAGGTAGGAACCTGCACTCTCATAAAGAAGCTTTCCACAGCTTTAAAGCTTTAAAACAAAAGTTCTCTCTTGCCAGTGATTATGCAGAAAGGTTTGATGTCCTTTAAAGGCCAGAAAACCTGCAGAAGTGTAAGAAACACCTGTGAGGTCCAGAGCCTGATGCAGCTTCAGGGTGAGGGCAGGGAGCAGGGTGGCAGGACTGGAGGTGCCCGATGGACTTTGTCACTGGTGGATTCTGTCAGTGAGCTGGCAGGCCAGGTGAAGCTGCTTGTCCAAGGGATGGCTTTGTGCTAACAAGGGCATTGCCTGAAGATCCTGATCTTTTTAGGAGTCTGTTTTTTGTTTCTCAAGATAAGGCTGAGGGAGTTGTGGCTGCTCAGCCTGGGGAAGAGAAGGCTCCAGGGAGACCTCAGAGCTGTATTTCAATATCTGCAGGGGACCTACAGGCAGGCTGGGGAGGGACTGTTCAGCAGGGCCTGTGAGGATAGGACAAGAGGCAATGGTTTGACACTGGAGCAGAGCAGGTTTAGGTTGGGCATCAGGAGGAAGTTCTGATCTAGCTGGAGGTTTCCCTGTGACTGCAGGGGGGTTGAACAAGAGGACCTGGGAGGGTCCCTTCCAGCTCAATGCAATCTGTGAATCTCTGCCATTGGCAGGAGTCTCCACTTCTGGAGACATTCAGAATCCACCTGGACACGTCCCTGTGTGACCCTGCCTTGGTAGGGGGAGCTGAACTCGGTGATCTCCAGAGGTCCCTTCCCACCCACTCATGTTCTGTGTGTTCCTGGCAAGCTGTGTCCTGGTGGCCAGGGGATGGTGGGAACCCAGGTGCTCCAGAATCCAGCTCCATGCATCCACTCTGAAAACCTCCAGGCACCCCTGGGATTTTGAATTCTTTGTGCTCAAGATCACCAAATAGTCAGGGTGGGTATTTTTAGCTTTTTTTTAGGGTGTCCTGAGGTCATTCTATTATAGAAAAAAACTGAAGTGGCAGCTCATGAAGAACTCTGCTCTGAAGAACTTTGGGTCACCACTTACCTTTGCTGGAGTGTGGAGTAACAGCTTGTGCCTCCTTGCAGGGCTCCTTGGAGACTTGCTGGCCTGGTTGCAAGAAGGAAGACATCTCAGTGCCTTGCAGAGAGGAGCAGTGCTGAGCACAGAGCTGTATCCCCCCCGAGCCCTCCCTCAGCAGTGGAGCCAGGGCTGACACAAGAAGCCTGACCCCCTTCTCCTGCTTTAAGCCCAGCTGCTCCTGGTCCAGAGGCACCTGGCCCTACTCCAGAGGGATGCTCCAGCCAAGGTCTGACTGGAACAGATGTTAATGCTCAGGGTGGGGGAATCAGGGTGCTTGGACCAGTGGGTGTGTTTGGAGAGGTGGGTGGGAGGGCATCTCAGGGGGCCTGGAGTTGATGAGGATGAGATGCTGCCAGCTGCTGCTCTGGGTGGGTGTTAAGGGTGGTTCTCAGCATCTCAGCCTCATCAATGTCTCCCCTCTGGGCTCAGGGAGCCCCTGGCTGTCTCGGGTGATGCTGGCTGGCCCTGGGGTCCTTGGGGGAGAGGGAGGTGCAAGGAGCTCCTGTCACACCTGAGGAGCAGGCAGCTGCAGGCAGCATAGATCTGTTCCCCTGGGCTGCCAGAGAGGTCAGCAAGTGCCAGGTGACACCGAGCCCTAGCTCCTGCACTGGCTTTGGATGCTCCAGGCTTGCTGGTGGCAAGGTGGGCATTGCCAGGGTGCCAGAGCGACCCCTCACTCTTTTTCGTTATGGGATTGTTATCCTGCCAGCCACCAGCGACCAGTGCAAGGGACCTGCTTTTCATGGCTCCTCCTGGAGGCCAGAGGCCATTTGCCCCTGGTGGCTGTGACAAGGACCAGGCTGGTGAGGGACAGGGGTTTGTGGCATGGCCACAGGAGTTTCTGGCACGGCTGCAGGAGTTGTGGGGCTGCAGCCTGTTTACTCTGCGGGGCTGGGCTGAGGCTCCTCTGATGCAGTTTGGAGATACTGCAGCAGCACCAGCTGCTGGGAGGTGTCAGAGGCCTCTTCAGGATGCTGATGGGGCTGATTAGAGGGCACTTTGTTAAACCCTGCAGTGCTGGAGCAGCAGAAGCTCTGCCTGCTCCTCTGTCAACCCCATTCCTTGGGAAATTCCCCCAGGGATTGAATTCACTGTGCCTAAGGCAGAGCTGCAAGGGAAGGTTTCCCATGATCATACTAAGTCCTCCTGCCACTAGTCCAGGCTGGGAAATGATCCATGCTGTCCTCTGCCTCCTCATGGAAGCTCTGACTTGTGCTCTGCAACTCTGGTTGCAAACCCTCCCGATCACGACAGAAGAGTGAGGGAATGTTGCACATTCATCTGCCTCCTGCGGTGCAGGCTTTTGTTCCCTGCTGTCTGAGACCATCACACTTGTTAAAACCCAAACCACCCAAACGCCGATGTTGTGGCTTGCCCTGAAATGCTGCTTGCTGACAGCCTGTGAGTGTCCCCCAGCGGCACTGCTGTCAGAGGGGCTCGGACCGGGGCTCCTACGCAGCGCGGTACTGGGCACAGCTGTGGGGCCTGTGTGCTGCTGCTGCTCGGCCCCAGGAAGCAAAGCTCCTCTGTGCTACAGCCAGGACCCACTGTGTGCTACCATCACCTGCTGCCCTGCTTTACCTTTGCCCCTGCCTTCCTTTGCTAGACACAAGGTTAGGAGGGTCTGATTCCCTTCCTCGGGAGCTGCTCTGGCAGCCAGGGGCAACCTCTTCAGACGTTCACTCTGAGCTGGTTCAGGGCACAGTGGGCAGGAAGCGGCAGGGAATGCTGAAGCAGGCACATCGTTGCTGGAGCAATCAGACCTGCCTGGCTCTCAGCAGCCTCTGGGTGGGTGGAGGTGAAGAAAGGACTGAGGGATAGGTAGGTTGAAACCCCAAAGGACTCTTGTGCACCTCAGCCCCTACTGAATCTATGTGAGTGCTGGGGAAGCCTCTGGAAGCTCTGCCTGCAACCTGAACAATTTGGGGATCTGAGGTCCTCTGCCAGGGGCTGGCTACAAAACCTAAGAGCTCTGTGCACCTGAAACGTGAGCAAGCCTCACGGCAGCCTGCGGGAAAGCCCCTGCCGGTCGCTGTGCCACCAATGCGCAGCCCGGTCACAGAGCAGGGCCTGGAGGGGATGCTTCCCATGGCACAGGGCTCCAGGCCCTTGGCCTGTCTCCACTGAAGCCCCCCCAAGGGGCTGGGCTGTTTCAGACAGGGCCGTGTTGGAGAGGCACAGCTGGGTGCTGAAAGCTTGCAGATGGCTCTCGCGTGCTGTGGTTGGTCAGCAGAGGGAGAAGATGCCATACCTTCGAGGGCTCTCTGCCCAGGTGGCTGTGATCTGCTGTTTCCATTTCCATCATCCTGCAAACCTGCAGAAGAACAGAAAGGTGAGATCGCAGGCAGCACTGCTGGAGCCAGGCTCTGGCACTGCCCCGAGGCTAAGCACCCCAAAGCTCTCACATGCCAGCTGAACACAGACACCATCGGGATCCACCTGCCTGTCTCAGCTGCAGAGTTTGTTGCAGCCCCTGTTGCTAGATTATGAAATACCAGGAGGAGGGAAGTGCAGTAGTCTGAGCTGCTTCAGGAGGGCTTTCTCCAGTCTAGGTGGCTGCTGGGCACTGTGTTAGAGGAGGCATGAACAGAGCTGCTGGGTTAGCTTGGCCTGTCCTCCTCCGTCTGGAGCTGGCTGGCTGAAAATCCAGGCTTTACCCAAGGTTTTAGAGCAAGCAGGTTCCTTTGTCTACTTTCACCTCTGCAAGCAGGGTCCTCTTACTGCTGCAAGTACAGCCTTAGCTTTTGGGAAGATCCCTTGAAGGATAGGAGCTGGGCCAGAGAGACTATCCCAAACTCAGCTATAAATGGCTCAGGGTAGTCACCCTTGGAGACAAAGCCTAGAGACACTTAAACAAACCACTTCTGCCCCTGCACTCTGTTGTAGCAAGGGCTGGTCGAGTGAAACTGCCAAGCTCTCACTCTGCTCCCCTTGCACAGCTGAGATCACATGTGGAGGCACCTCCAGACCACTGCGGGACACAGCAAAGTGCAAACTTGGTCCCCAGATGAGTGCCTCTGTGTGTGCCACCCTCCAGCACCACGGGCTGCAGGCAGCGGAGGCAGGCACTGAGCCGCAGAGGACATGTACCACTGTGCAAGGGAGGGCTCTCCTGCAGCAGGGGGGGCAGGGGAGGCACCTTGGGGACATGCAGGAAAAGGCTGAAGTTTTGCATCTTGTCTGCAAAGCAGAAAGAGGAGAAAGAGTGGGGGACAAAAGCCCAAACCCTGCTTGAGAGCTGTGGCTTCACTTGACCATTCTTTGCAACTCCCTGTGAGGAGGCTGGAGCCAGGTGAGGCTTGGTCTCTTCTCCCTAGTAACAAGTGGCAGGATGAGAGGAAATGGCCTCAGGTTGCACCAGGGGAGGTTTAGGTTGGTGATTTATAGAAACTTCTGGACTGAAAGGGTTCTCAAAGCCTGGCACAGGCTGCCCAGGGAGGTGGCTGAATCCTCATCCCTGGAGGTGTTTACAAGAGGCAGAGCTGTGGTGCTGGGGGCCATGGCTTAGCCCCAGCCTGAGCAGAGTTAGAGAACGGGTGGGCTGGATGCTGCTTAAGGTCTGCTTCAACCCACACGACTCTCCGGGTGCCTCTCGGGCAGCCGTCGCCGCACCTGCAGCCCTCCCCTCCCGCCCACCGACGGCAGCTGGACGTTACCTGGGCTCCGGCTGCCTTCCGTCCGCCCCTCTCTCGGCCCTTTCTGCTTGCTAGCTGCCTCCTCGGGGTGGACAATGAGCAGCAAATTGATCGTTACTGCACTGGGGTCTGCCTTAAAGTCCATGGTACCCATCAGAGCATGGCCGGGGCCTGGGTCCCGCCGCAGAGCCGCCGTTGCGAGCCGCGGTGTTCACTTGCGCCTGGCAGCACAGCCGCGCTCCCTGCCCAGCCGCTGCGCCGGCGGCCGGCCCCGCCAGCTGCACCATCGGTGCCTGCCAAAGCCGACCCTAACGGAGAGGTTACCGGTCACCTTTGGAAGGAAATGGCAGGAGGGCTCCGTTTCCCAAAGCAGAGGAAGGAGCTGTGCCCCGGAGAGGGGTTCTGGTTTCAGAGCGTGCCCGCAGCTCCCCCTCCCCTCCGCTGCCCTTTTTGGCTTTAGCCACTTGTCCGCACTCAAATCCCCCGGCAGCTCTGTTTGCTGGGGCGGGGGAGGGGGGGATTTGCTTCCTAGCGCCCGCAGAAATCCTTAAAAGGCTTTCTCTTCTGATCCTCTCCTCCAGCACAAACTTAAAGGATGCTTAGGAGCGTAAATAATAACAATAACTGCTGGAGGAGGAGGACGGCAGCTGCGACGGACAGAAAGGGGCAGCAGGGAGGCTGAGGCTCTGCAAGGCTGCTCAGCATGCAAAGTGACAGCAGCGCAGGGAACAGCCGGTTGCGAGCCAGGCTGTCCCAGCGGACCCCACGAAAGTATAAACCAGGCTGCCCGTGCCCGCAGCAGGCTGCCAGCTGGGCTCTCGGGGGCAGCTGGGACCCGCTGATAGGAAGAGGAAACGCTGTGCAAGTCCCCAGCTTTCTAGAAACTGCAAAACGGGGCACAAGAAGAGTTCCAGTGTGGTTAGCAACTGGGCTCAGCTGGTGCCTGCAGCTTGCAGAAGGGCTGGCAGGGAGACACGTTCTAATTTTACTGCTGGCCCTCAGCCCGCCCGCGCTGCCAGCCCTGGCCGGTGGTCCTAGGGGAGCAATAGCACCTGTGGGCTCAAGGACTCTGGCAGCGTCAGGAAGGGCTTCGGGGGCACGGGAGGCCCTCGGCAGGCGCGGGGGAGTGTGGTGGGGTGGTGGTGGCAGCTGGTGCCTTTTTTGTGGGTGTCATGGGCGCTCCTCGGGCAGCAGTGTGGGCACTGCGGGCTCGGCTGCCCGAGTGCTGGGCTAGCTGTGGCCCGCGGCAGGAGCTGGTGCTGCTGCCCGGTGTTAGGTTACCGGCGTTCGGAGACACGGGTTTTCCCCGTGGATCTCTATATAAATCCTGTTTTCTCTCCATCTCCTGCCCCTTTCTGTTCCTGATCCCCTTCCAAAGCACGGACAGACGATACCCGCCCCCCCGTGCCCGCCTGCAAAGCCAGCTCTGAGCAGCTCCTCAACGTGTCCAGAACCAGTGTTCATGGGGGACATTCCTCCACTCAGCTTTGCTGGTGCATCTTCGGGTGGTCCTGCACCCCCTGTGACACTCTGCGTGGTGCCTGCAGCATCCCTGCCAGGAGGGGAGCATCGGGGAGGGGACACTGCAGCTACCTGCCGGGTGACTTAGGGGGATTCTTGTACTGGGCATGGAGAATATTGTTGGGGGGGTGCGAGGTAGAGGTTTTGCTCTTCAGGTCATGGAGTGACTTTAGGCCCAGGTGTCCCTGGCTCAGTTCCGGCTGTGAGGAGGCAGTTGAAGGTGGTTCAGCCCGAGGAGGAGGGAGAGAGGGACAGATGCATGCTGCAGCGCTGTGCTCTGCCAGGCACTTTCCAAGCCATCTGGGCCTTGCCTGTCTCCAGTTCAGGTCCCTGAGATTTATGGTAGCAGTGACTTTCTAATCACACTTTGACCATCTGCCTGGTGGCCTTTAGCACCCCCTCTCACCTGTCGCTGAGCCACCCAGTGAGGAGCACCCTTTCCTTCCCACTGCCCCAGCTCTGAGGTGCAGCCCTTGCCCTGGCAGGTCCCTTCTCTCTCCTCTGCCCAGGTGGCACAGTCTCATCTTCTGAGCTGCTCGAGGCACAACTGAATCCTCTTCTAGTGTTGCCCAGGACCTGCACCATCAACCTACTTCACTCTGCTGCTGCTGCTTGCCATCATCAGTGATTCTCCTACCCATCCTGGCCTTGCTCCTCCAGCAGAGCAGCTCACTGCTTCTCCAGGCCCGCTCTTACCCTGCTTCCTCCAGGAGGTGCCTGCACCTCCAGCTCCAGAAAGGTGATGACTCGGTGACAGGAAGAGAGAAAAAAACNCCTGCTCCTGCTCCTGCTCCTGCATTGGTGACAGCAACATCAGCACCAAGGCAGAGGCTTTGCTGAGGTGGGCACTGCCACCTCCCCCCGGCAGCCTTGGCTGGGGGCTTCTCACAGCCCTGTGATTTCTCCTGCACAGGAGGCCTGTCAGTGGCCCGAGATAAGGTCATGGCCAGCAAGGTCTGTCCCTGTGCCAGGATATTTTTGAAGCTTACAACAAAAAAAAAAATTACATTTTGAAGGGGAAAGGAGAAAGCAGCGTATTGCGGTGGTGGTTTTCAAAC
>WBNM01008855.1:0-15652 GCA_013399055.1 Ramphastos sulfuratus | reverse complement strand
AGAGGAGGCTCAGGGCAGACCTCATTGCTCTCTGCAGCTACCTGAAGGGAGGTTGTAGCCAGGTGGGGTTGGGCTCTGCTGCCAGGCACCCAGGGACAGAACCAGGGGACACAGCCTCAAGCTGTGCCAGGGGAGGTCTAGGCTGGATGTTAGGAGGAAGTTGTTGGCAGAGAGAGTGATTGGCATTGGCATGGGCTGCCCAGGGAGGTGGTGGAGTGCCCATGCCTGGAGGTGTTCAAGACAAGGCTGGCTGGGGCACTTAGTGCCATGATCTGGTTGATTGGCATGGGCTGGGTGCTAGGTTGGGCTGGGTGAGCTTGGAGCTCTCTTCCAGCCTGGCTGGTTCTATGACTCTGTGATCCTATGGTTTAGTGGCTGTGGTGGTGTTCAGGTAAAAGATCACTGGTTGGACTCAGTGATCTTAGAAGTCTCTTCCAGCTTACCTGATTCCATGATTCTTCACTAGGGACATGGGGCATGTTCTGCTAACCTGCTCTGCCCTGGGGAGGTGGCTATGGAATCACAGAGCTGTGGAGCATTTGTGGAGGAGTCGTTCCTTGTTGCTACTCCTCCTACTCTGTGCCCTTGTAAGCTCTGCCATACCCCTCTCTGAGATGGAGGAGCAGGGCACTGGCACAGGCTGAGCAGGGAGGTGGCTGAGTCCCTATCCCTGAAGGCGTTTCCAAGAGGCAGAGCTGTGGTGCTGAGTGCCATGGCTTAGCCCCAGCCTTGGTGGAGTTAGAGACTGGCTGAGCTGAAAGGGCTTTGCCAACCCAGGCAGCTCCGTGAGGCTGTGCCCCATGCGCAGGCAAGCCAGAGATATCTATCCTGTGCCCTCTGCCCTTCCCAGCAAGGTCCAGTCCCAGCACAAACTTTGCCAGGTCTGGTTGCCACCAGCAGCCTGCCGGGCTGTGTCCTGGCTCAGAGCAGCTCACTTGGAGCCTGTGGGGCTGGGTTTGGGTTTGCTGTGGAAGGTTTTTCTCCCAGCCACTACTTTGTGCTCGCAGATGTTGGACCTCAGCTGCCCTTTCTCCCTGCACTGCACGCTGCAGCACCAGGCTGTGCCCGTGTTGTGCAGCACATCTCAGCTGCACTCTGATGAGTTTTAGTCAGCTGCTCTGTCCTGCCTTCCTCCCTCCAGCAGGGCTGCAAGCCGCTGCTGCAGCTACCCTCAGCAGCAGCCTCCAACCCAGGGCTGGCTCAGGTGTTCGCTGTGCAGCCCCTGCTGTGTCAGCAGCCATGCTCTATGCTTTCAGATGGCAGCAGCAGAACTTTCCACTGAACCCTGAAGCTTTCCTGGTTTCAGTTTCCTGCTATCCACACGACTGGGAAGCTAACTGATGGCTGGGATGGTCCTGCCAGGAGAGGTCAGGATGTGTCGACGTTGCAAGGAGATGAGGAGGGCTGGTGCAAAGCTGAATCAGATGCTGAGACCTCCAGGAAGAGACAGAGTGAGGGCACCACTTGGAAGCTGGAGTCTGCTTGCCCTGGGGAAGGAGCTGCCCCCAGGTGGGAGAGCCCCTGGCAGGTGGCAGAGCATCTTGGATGGGGTTGCTGGGCCATAGACATTAAGCCTGGCTGGCCCCTGGCCAGTGGTGAGCACAGCACTGGTCCTGCTGGGCAGCAGGTGGGCACCCTTGCCCTGGCTGCCAGCACAGAGGTGCTGGAAGCAGCCACACGGTGAGCATGGGGCTGGGTGAGTGGCACATCCCTGGGCTCAGAGGGGCACTGCTGCAAATCTTCCTGCAGGCTCTTGCTGCTTTCCTTGTGCTTTTGCAGTGAGAAGCAGCATTGCCTTGGTGCTAGCTGCTCTGTGTGCCTTGAAGAGCAGGCCCTCAGCAGCTGAAGATTCAGCAGATACTTTGCTAAGGTTTCTTACAAAGGAGAGCTGCCAACATTGGCAGCCTGTGGCACAGCCCTGCAGGAGAGTGCCTGTGTCCTGGCTGGCAGGGTGCTGCTGCTTCCCTGCTGTAGTGGCAGCTGATTGCAGCAAAGCAGCCACAGGCAGGGCTCACCTGCTGCTGGGGGGAGAAGATGTGGGAGCTGTTGCAGGATATTTGCCACCCGAGGCTGCTGGGGCTGGGGAGCTCTGCTGCCTTGTCTGCCCAAGCATGCATCTGCTGACCTGTGGTGTGCTGCTGGGCTTGGGGATTGCTGTTGGCCTTTCTAGGGGTGCAAAGCAACTCTGTCCAGGCTGCCTGCAGTCACTGAGGCATTAATCCTTTCATCATCCCCACATAGCTCATCCTTTGAAAGCAGTGAGGGCAAGTGTGATGGACCCACTCCCACTGACCTCACTGGGAGGTTTCTGCTGGTCACTGGAGGAGGTTTTGCCCTCTGGCAACCACCATGACAGCAGCTCTCAAAATGGCCCATTCAGCTTCTGGGAGAGAGTTGGTGTTGCCCTGTGGGTACCCTACTGAGGCTCTGGGGATCATTTGTTCAGGTATCCCAGCAACCTGCACTATGCAGTGGCCATGCCCTTGGCCACTGTGCTGCATTGTTAACTGCTTCCTACTAAAGTGCCCTTAGACAGGCTGCAGAATGCATCTGAGCTGAGCACTGGGGTGCCAAAGGTTTGAAGAGACATGGGTGGAGAAATCATGGAATCACAGAATGGATGGGGTTGGAAGGGACTTAAAGACCCTCCAGCCCCAACCCACTGGCGAGGTTGCTCATCCAGCCTGGCCTTCAACACCTCCAGGCAGGGGGCATCCACAGCCTCCCTGGGCAACCTGTGCCAGTCTCTCCCCACCCTCACTCTCAATAATTTCTTCTTCCTCTCCACTCTCACTCTCTCCTCTCCCAGCTCAAAGCCATTGTCCCTTGTCCTGGCACTGCCAGCCCTTGTCCAAAGTCCCTCCCCAGCTCTCCTGGAGCCCTTCAGCTCTTGTCAGGCTGCTCTGAGGTCTGCCTGCACCCTTCCCTCCTCCATCCCCGAGGGGTGGGTGGAATCTTACCGTGTTTGCTCACACCAGAGCAAAGCATGCAGAGCACATTGCCCCTCCAGGAGCAGCCTTTCTCAGCACCTCCTTCAGCATTCTGGCTGCTGCCCTGTGCAAGCCTGGTGGAGGCTGAAGGGATATCCTTGCTGAGAGCTCCCCAGAGCCCCCAGGCAGGTTTATTTTTCCCCTGGAAGGCTATTCCTGGTTTACTCAGGAGGGAGCCTTGCCCCTTCCCATCAGACAAGCAGCGCCCCAGGTCCCGGGGGCTGCAGGAGCTGCTTTGTTGCACCAAGCAGGTTTGTTGTGTTGTCTCAGCACCTTTGTGGTGCAGTGGTGAGCAGAGCCCCTTTGCTCCTGGCCCAGCAGGCAGAGCAGTGATCTCCTCTGCCCACTCAGCCTGCTGGTTTCTAATGCAGCAGCAAACATGGATGGAAAGCAAGTCTGGAGAAAAAGCTGTGCAGTGTGAGCAGCAGTGCCTGGGGGAGAGCAGGTGTGGAGCCTCCTGGAGTGATGCTGACTCTGGGGGTGCTGAAACTCCCCAAACCTGCCCTCCTGAGAGCCCCCAGAGTGGGGTGGTTGTTCCATGAGAGCTTTGTCTGTGGATGGGGTGCTCCCTGGAGCTACAGCTAAAGAACCTTAATGGTTCTTTGGAGGTGGTGAAAAATCCTCACTGGGCTTATTTCTTCTTAACCCAAGGTACTGAGCTGTTGTGGAAGGAGCTGTTTGCTCTCCATGGTGGCCATGGACTCCTGGGCTGCTGGATGAGCTGGTGGCACACCAGTGGCAATGCAGGTGAGTGCTTGGAGAGGCTGTGGAGGAAGCTGTCTCTTGCCTCCTAGATGCCCTGTGGGTATTTGCTGCTGGTGGGAAGCAGCTCAGTGCCAGCAGGCAGGGCTGAACAGTTTGGTTTGGAATGGGAACTCCATTCAGAGGAGGAACCCTGCTGGTCCAGGGGGCATTTCTCTGAACTACATCTACCAAGGTGTGCTGTTAGGTGCCCTTGAATGAATCATGGAAGGTGTCAGGTTGGAAGGGACCCTCAAAGGTCATCCTGGCAGGCCCCACCTGCAGGGGTAAGAGTCTGGTGCGTGTCAGGATGCAGAGAGGTGTGGCAGTGCTGACAGGAGATGGATAAGCCTAAGGGCAAGTCAGGCTTGGTTTTACAGAGGTCCTTGAACCAGGAGTGCTGCTGTCTCTGTGTGTTCCCAGGACTAGGAGTGACACAAGGAGGTCTGCTGTGTCCCCCACAACACTTGGAGCTGGCAGGAAGAAGGTGTCCATGGGAGGCAGGGCTCTCTTGGCCAAGGAGGAGAGTGCTGCCTGGAGCTGCACCTGCCTCGCAGTACTGGGCTGGGAGGGCAGTGCTTGGCTTTGCTCTGTCAGGCTGGCACTGGTGGCATTCCCCTGTACCATTTTTCCTGCTTTCTTTGAGAGCCACTTCCCTTAGGCTGACTCATTCCCACCCAAAGTGCCAACTCTGCAGCCCACAGCATTGTGCCCTTTCCCAGTGCCCTGCTGTGCAGGAGAGCTGGGGGCACTTTCTGCAGGCACAGGCTGGTTGCTGGTTGCCTGCTGGCTGTGGGCTGCCTGCACTCACTGCTGCTTACCCTGGCTGTGGGAGGAGCCCAAAGCACCAAATCGTTTTAGCCTTGCCCACAGCCTTTGCCAGGTATTTTGCTAGCAGGTTGGAAGATCTGGCTGGCCCCAAGATGTGCTGCCCTGCTGCTGCCCAGCAGCCTGGCAGTGCCTCAAGGGAACCAGACACCTCTCCTGGATCCTCTTGTCCTTCCCAAAGGCTGTACAAGATGAACCTGGCAGCCTGCTGCTCTGGCAGGGACACTGCACCTGGCTGCAATGGGCATCCTGGATTGCCATGGGCACCTCTAACTTTTCAGAGACATCCTAAGCAACATCACAGGACCACAGAATTAAGCAGCTTGCAAAAGACCTTCGAGACAATTGAGTCCAACCTATCAGCCACCACCTTCTAACTAACCCCTGGCACTAAGTGCCTCATGCAGCCTCCTCTTAAACATCTCCAGGGATGGGGCCTCCATCACCTCCCTGGGCAGCCCATTCCAATGCCAATCACTCTCTCTGTCAATAACTTCTTCCTAACATCCAGCCTGACCCTGCCCTGGCACAGCGTGAGGCTGTGTCCTCTTGTTCTGTCCCTGGGTGCCTGGCAGAAGTACTGAGGCAGATCCCTTCTGCTCCAGGAGACCAAAAAGTAGTTAGCAAAGCATTCTACTCTCAGGAGGGAGTGAGCTTACCTGTGGGGCTGGGCTGTCTGTCCTGGCCAGCTGCTGTCCCCACCTCCACCTGAGCTGTTGGAAGCAGGAGAAAGTGGTGTTAGACCTCCTAGAGCAAGCCCCACATTGTGCCCTCTGTCCTGCTTGCCTAGCTTCAGCAGGCTGAGCCTCCAGGGCACAACCCTGCAGGCCTGCCAAGATGCAGGGGACTTTGCTTGGGCAAGGAGAAAGCTGTTTGGGGAAAGAAATGGGCAAAAAAGAGGAGGAAGGCCCAGTGGGTGGCACAGCACAGCAGCCTGGGCACTGAAGCCAGAGGTTAAAACAACCCAGAAAGCAGAGGGAGCTGCCTCAGGCTGGCTCTGCAGCAGCCTCGGGTAGGGAATTGTCGCTGCTGTCCTTTCATTAGCATTGCTCCTAGCTGGAGGTTTGCCACTCGTGCCCCTCAGCTCTCAGCACCTGGTTTGTGTCACTGAGGCAGGGGCAAGGACAGAGCTCTTCACTCAGCTTCCCTACTGGGGACCTGCTGGGCTGCATTCCTGCAGGCTGCTACTGAGCCTGAGCCGCGGGGCAGGAGAAGGGTGCATGGACCATGGCCCCAGGGCACTGCTGGGTGGCGTTTGCATGGGCTCAGAGAGTGGGTTGGGCTGGAAGGAACCTTCAGGTTCATCCAGCTCCAGCCCCCTGCCATGCCCAGGAACACCTCCCAGCAGCCCAGGGTGCTCAGGGCCTCATCCAGCCTGGCCTTCAGCACCTCAGGGAGGCTGTGGATGACAGAAGCAAAGAATGTGATTTTTGATCACATTCTGTGCTTCTGTGCTCTACAACCTCCCTGGGCAACCTGTGCCAGTCTCTCCCCACCCTCACTCTCAACAATTCTTCCTCCTCTCCACTCTCACTCTCCCCTCTCCCAGCTCAAAGCCATTGTCCCTCCTCCTGGCACTCCCAGCCCTTGGCCAAAGTCCCTTCCCAGCTCTCCTAGAGCCCTTCAGCTCCTGGCAGGCTGCTCTGAGGTCTGCCTACAGCCTTCTCTTCTCCAGGCTGCACAGCCACAACTCTCCCAGCCTGTCCCCACAGCAGAGGTTCTGTAACCTCTGATTATCTTGGTGGCCTCCTCTGGACCCTCTGCAGCAGCTCCAGGTCCCTCCAGAGAAATCCCAGGTTTACCAAAGTGCTGAAGCTGCCACACTGTGCCTAGCACAGCCCTGCTTTGGCTCTTTCTGACTGCCAGCCACCTGCCCTTCCTTATTAACCCAGCTGAGCACACCTGCCATGATGAAAAGCAGGAGCAGACCTGCCTTAACTCAGCAGAGCCAACCTAGGAAGGAAGGAACAGCAGAGTATCAGCTGCTTCATTGCTGGCAAGAGGATTTGTTGTTGCTTTTTCTTTCCAGAACAACTTTATTACATCCTGTGAAATCTTGACATACTTCTGGAGAGGTAAAAGGAGGCAGTTCAGAAGGGAGCCACAACTGTGCTGGAGCACAAGTGGCAAAGCTTTGTGATACCACAGCATCACTTCCAAACCAAACACTCCTTACTCCAGTGAGACACTGGCACAGGTTGCCCAGGCAGGCTGTGGCTGCCCTCTCCCTTGAGGTGCTGAATGCCAGGCTGGGTGAGGCCCTGAGCACCTTGGGCTGGTGGGAGGTGTCCCTGGGCATGGCAGGGGCCTGGAACTGGATGCTCTTGAAGGTCCCTTCCTGCCCAACCCATTCTATCAGTCTGTGGATCATTCATGCTACTTCCTAGCTCCCTGGAAATCAGGGACCTGGGGCAGTGACTTTAGTAATTTGTGCCATGTGCTGACCCCACAGCACTTGGCATTTATCCCTCCTGCTCAGTAAGACCAGAGAAAGCTGTTCTATTTTCCCCAAGCCTTCCAGAAAGTGGCAAAGCAGGAGGAGGAGGGCAGTGCCCTCCGTGATGCCAGTTCCAGCTACTATCCTGCTGCTGTGCCCACAGCTGACTTGCTGTGCCCACAGCTGACTTACTGAGCTCCTCGGCTTTGTCTCCAGCTTGGCTGCCACAGCTCCAGCAGAGCCTGCAAGGATAACACAAAGCATCAGTGTGCAGATCTCCAGCAGCTGAGCTGCCCACCTGCAGCTGACCTTTCTCCATCAGATCTGGGTCTTAGAATTCCAGCTTCATAGAATGCATCAGGCTGGAGGGGACCCTTAAAGGTCATATTGTCCACCCCCTGCAGGCAGCAGGGACATCTCCAAACAGAGCAGACTGCTTGGAGCCACATCAAGTTGGACCTCAGACACCCCCAGGGCTGGGGGCTCCACCACTTCTCTGGGCAGCCTGTGCCAGTGTCTCACCACCTTCATTGTGCAGAGCTTCCTCCTGGTGTCCAACCTAACCCTGCCCTGCTCCAGTTCCAAACCATTGTCTCTTGGCCTGGAACTGCCAGCCTTGTCCAAAGTCCCTCCCCAGCTCTCCTGCAGCCCTTCAGTTACTGGCAGGCTGCTTTGAGCTCTCCCTGCAGCCTTCTCTTCTCCAGGCTGCACAGCCACAACTCTCCCAGCCTGTCCCCATGGGGGAGGTTCTGCAGCCTCTCAGCATCTTGGTGGCCTCCTCTGGACCCTCTGCAGCAGTTCTGTGTCCTGCTTGTGCTGAGGGCTCCATAGCTGGACACAGCCCTGCAGGTGAGGTGTCACCAGAGCAGGGTGGCACAATCAAGTCTCTGGAGCTACAGGCCATGCTGCTTTTGCTTCTTTCAACATAATTTAGCTCAAGGAGCTGCTGTTGGTGACACCATGAGGCAGCAGCTTTTGCCTTCTCCCTGCCCTGTGGCTCAGGGCTGCATCTAGGGGCTGGTGCCTTTGGGCTGAGGGCAAGTCTGGCTCTCCTGATTTGTGTCTCTGTCTGCTTTAGGGTGATTCCAGTAGAAGAAGACCCAACCCCTGTGACCATTTCCTCAGAGCTGAGGAAATGAGGACTGGTCCCTGCTCAAAGTGGGAAAACTCTTTACTGAGGAGATAAAGAATCCTCATTGCTGTGGAGGGACTTCATAGAGAAGCATCCATAAAAAAGGTAAGATGAGGGCTGCTGGGGGTGGCACATGAGGGCTGTGCCCTGCACAGCATGTTTGGAGCCTAAAGGGGCTCCAGGAGAGCTGGGAAGGGACTTTGGTCGAGGGGAGGGACTTTGGACAAGGTGGTGCCAGGATGAGGGACAATGGCTTTGAGCTGGGAGAGGGGAGAGTGAGAGTGGAGAGGAGGAAGAAATTGTTGAGAGTGAGGGTGGGGAGAGACTGGCACAGGTTGCCCAGGGAGGGTGTGGATGCCCCCTGCCTGGAGGTGTTGAAGGCCAGGCTGGATGAAGGGACCTCAAGGATCATCTAGTTCCAACCCCCTGCCATAGGCAGGGACACCTCCCACTAGTACAGGTCACTCAAGGCCTTGTCCAACCTGGCCTTGAACACCTCCAGGGAGGGAGCAGCCACAACCTCCCTGGGCAACCTGTGCCAGTGCCTCACCACCCTCACTGTAAAGAACTTCCTCCTAACATCCAGTCTAAATCTCCCCTCTGCCAGTTCAAACCCATTGCCCCTTGTCCTGTCATTGCAAGACCTTGTCAATAATCCCTCCCCAGCCTTCCTGTAGGCCCCCTTCAGATACTGGAAGGCTACTATAAGGTCTCCTTGAAGCCTTCTCTTCTCCAGGCTGCAGAGCCCCAACTCTTGTAGCCTGTCCTCATAGCAGAGCTGCTCCAGCCCTCTGAGCATCTTTGTGGCCCTCCTCTGGACCTGCTCCAAAGCTTGCACCAGTAAGGACTGGAGTGCTGTGGGTGCTGGTGCTAGCACACCTCTGGTTGGCCTCAGTAGCAGCCTCCATCCCTGCTAGCCCCACTGTGGAGCTGCCCATGGCACAGCTGCAACCCCTGCCAGCTGCACGGCCAAATGTGAGTGGAGTCCTGTGGCTGGTGGCAGCTGCAGGCTCTTTGCTCTCTGCAGTGAGGCTGTGTCAGATGACAGATGCCCTCCTCCCCACCCCAGGTATTATTATCATTATTTATTTGTGTGGTGGCAGTGCCTAGGAACGTGCCCCCCTCACAGCAGGAGCTGTACAGTTGTGTCACACGTCACAGTGCCAGCCCTGCCCTGCCACAGCATCGCCTGCCTGCCGCCCTGCTTCCAGTCACAGGCTGGCCTGGGTCCCAGCCCTGCAGCCTGCCCGGGGTCAGCCTGCTTTGCTGGGGGGGCTGAACTCGATGACCTGCAGAGGTCTCTCCTAAGCCCCACCCTTCTGTGACCCTCTAGCATTCAGCCATCACCAGTCAGCCCTTGGTTCTGCTTCATCTGCAGTCAGATTTGGTGGGACCTGGCCACTGACTCCTGAGGGCCACGTCGTTGAGCAGCCTAGGAGCAATGGGAGGTTTTGGCAGGCTCAGGTTCCTCTGGTGCTGAGCAGCAACCCAGGGAGTGTCCCCAGAGAGCAGGGCTGTGCAAAGAGGCTGCTCTGGTGCTGAACAGCCGGGCAGGAGGGAGCAGGGCTGTGCAAACAGCCTGCGCTGCTGGAAGGCAGCAGGTCTGCAGCCAAGCCTAAGAGGACGAGCTGGCGCTGGGTGCCGCCGGGGCACAGGGGCTGCCTCATGCCCGGGCTCTCCTTACAGTGTTTGTGACTGTACAGAGAGGAGCCAAGGACACACGGCTGGAACCTGAGCCAGGAAGATTCCCGGGCTCAGGAAGCTGGAGCGCTGCTGCCTCTCCTCTTTTATGGAGCTGCTGCCGAGCTGGGCTGGAGGCAGGTGGGAGGGGAGCGCTTGAGGCTCTCGGGAACGCTGCAGGCATCACCCCAGCCCATCTTGTGCTGCTACCCCGGGGGCTCTCCCGCGGTTGTCTGGCTGCTGCCCTTGGCACGAACCCCCCAGTTTTACTGCTAATGCTGCCAACACTTTCTTTCATCTGCGAGGGGAACAGCTGGGCAGTGCCCACCCCTGACCTCTGCCCCCAGCTCTCCTGCTTACTGCTCTCTGCAGCCTGGCTGCCCAGCCTGTGTCCCCAGCCCCACGGGGCTGATGTGCCCAGCCTCTCTGCTGCCTGCTCCTCCCACGCTGCTGTGTTCTGTCCCCTGTGCCCTTACCCGAGGGGCAAACAGTGCCAGCAGATTCTCCCTGGGACCTCTGGGCAGCCACATAGCAGGATGAAGCTGCATCAGCAATGACCAGCAAGAGCAGGTCACGGCTGGGTGCTAACAAGACTTCTGAGGATTTTCCTGAGGTCCTGCGGTCCCTCTGCCACTCAGTGTTGCTCGGGGTGCCTCTCCCTGCCACTTTGTGCCCACAGCTACCCCGAGCCCATCGCTCATGCCGGATCAGTGCCGCCCGTGGCAGGAGGAGGAGTGGGGACATCGTTAACCCCCGGCCCGGCTTGGCAGCGTCCTGCCCAGCCCTGCGGGTCCCCTAGAGGCCCAGGTGGCCTGGGGAACATCATGTGAGGCGAGGAGCTAGGGGCCGGCGGCGGCTGGCCAAGTGCCTGCCATCTGCTGCGCTCCCTGCCAGGCTGGCGGCGGCTGCGGGCAGCGAGCGTGCCGCAGGGCGCTGGGGAGCTCCGGTAACAGGAGCCGCAGGGCTCCCGAGAGGAGCTGACTCCGGCTTTTCTGCTCGGCTCCGTGTATATTTATCTGCGGGGACAGACGGAGCGAGCCAGCTGAGCCGCTTGGGTGTCGCTGAGCTGTGCCAGGCCTGCCCGAGCTGCCTTCCAGCGGCCGCACGCCTGCGGCTGCAGCCAGCCCTGCCGCGGGGAGCAGGGCAGGGGCCCGGCGGGGGCTTGCTGGACGTGGGCTGCCAGCGGGATGGGTTTCTGTGCCTGCCTGCCCTCGGCAGATGAAGTCGGCGGCCCCTGCCTGCTCGCGGCAGCGGGCACAGCTGAGGACCAGGATGCTGTGATGGGGAGGAAGGTGTGGAGGGCAGGAGCAGAGGCTGTCCCCTCGCTTGCCTCCCACCGTGGGTTGGGTCAGAAGTGCGGTTTAGCTAAGCACGCCCTGGCAAGGCAGAAGCCAAGCAGCAGAGGGCTTTTGCTCAGGCTGCAGTGCAGCCCTGTGACCCCTGACTGCGATTTGGCTCCAGCCGACAGAAGAGATGCAGCTGGACAGAGGCTGCCTCTGAACCTGAGCTGGCTTTTCAGGGCAATGTGTTACCAAAGGCAGAAAGGTGCCAAGGGGATTGAGTAAGGAGTGCTTGGGTATGGTGTGCCCAGGGCCGTGGCGAGGCAAGGGGCTGTGCTCTGGCACCTCAGCAGCAGGGAATTTTTGATAGTCCCCCTTGGAATCAGTGCTTGGCTTCTCTTCTACCCTGCACAACACCACTGCCAGCCCAGTGGAGAGAGATGCTCTTTGTGAGTCAGCTGGACAGGAATCAGCACCTGCCAAAGGCTGGTTCCAGCCAGGCTGAGCTTCAAAGGGAGATTGATTCCAACCTTGCTTTAAAATCTTCCATGAACTGCCTTAAACCCAAAGATGATCAAAATGCATCTGCGTTAAAAGGAGCCCTTTAAAAATAATCTGGCATTTACCAGAGCCGAGTTTAGGGGACCAGAAATGTACACGTGGGAAGAAATGGGTGGTGA
The DNA here is from genome assembly GCA_013399055.1 of Ramphastos sulfuratus. Lineage (NCBI taxonomy): Eukaryota > Metazoa > Chordata > Aves > Piciformes > Ramphastidae > Ramphastos > Ramphastos sulfuratus. The sequence goes on along the minus strand of WBNM01008855.1, from coordinate 3,884 downwards.
TGGCTCCCTGCAGTGTTCCCTGAGCCTAGCAAGTCTTTGCTTTCCATCCCAAAAGCACAGCAAGAGTCAAAGAGAAAGAAACCTGAATCTAGTTGACTTAAAGGTCATGAGCCTCAGCGTCAGGATGTTTGAGGCTCTCGTGATGGTTTAAATGTTAATACCCTGCACTGGGAAATTCACTGCCACGAGTCATCAGCTGGCAGCTGGAGACCCGAGCTGGTTGTGAGCTGCTTTGGGAGAGGTTTAGTGACAGAGTTACCAGGCTGCCTAGGGCCTTTATACAAGGCCCACTGGCGAGTAGGAGCCTGGAGTAATTGTCCCAATTCCTGTAACATTGCTGCTGGGCAGCCCCAAAAGGGGTCAGTTTTTCCCAGGACGTTGGCAGAGGTCACCACTGCACCTCTGGCTTCTGTCCTCGGGGCACACCTTACAGAATGCTTCACTGAGCCTGCTGGAACTCTGCAGCAGGTTGCCCAGGGAGATTGTGGCAGCCCCATCCCTGGAGACCTTCAAGGACAGCCTAGATGGGGCTCTGAGCAAGCTGAGCTACTCGGGGATGTCCCTGCCTACTCCAGGGGAGGTTGGACAAGGTGACCTTTAAAGGTCCCTTCCAACCCAGTGCATTCTGTGATCCTATGAAAGAGGTCAGCTGAGCTCTTGCCTGCATCAGGAGGAGTGCGGAGCGAGGTCTGGGGTGAAGCATCTCCTGAGCCTGCTGCAGAGCTGACGTTGCAGGCTCATTCCTCCTCAGCTCCTGATTTTCTGAGCCCTTTCCCCAGCCCTGCATTTCACCCACACGTCACCTGGAAGCTGGGGGTTGGAAATATTTCATCTGCAGTCTACATGTAGTGGCCAAGTGCAGAGGGTAGCTCTGGAAAGGTCAGCTCTGTGCAAACCTCTAACGCAGATGTATAGAAGAGTTCACTGCTGAGCAAACTTTGAACTGCTACAAAACATGGGAAGCTTTTCTCAGAGACACCTGCTGTAGTGCCAGGTCAGAGGACCCCTGGGCATGCTGTACTTTGGTTGATAAGCTTGTCTGGCCGAGTGCTGCCAACCAGAACTCAAACAGGAGTTGAAATTGTTGATGCTGAAGTTGTGCCTTGGCCTATCAGATCCAAGCAACCCTCAGACACTGCAGAGGCTTCTGAGCTCCCAGCAGAACTCCTTTCCTGGTTAGAGATCATAGAACCAGGGAATCTTTGGTTGGGAAAGGCCTCTGAGGTCTCACCATCAACCACCATGGCCACTAACCTCTGTCCCCACGTGCCACGGCCACAGGTTTCTTGAACCCCTCCAGGGATGGGCACTCCACCACCTCCCTGGGCAGCCTGTGCCAATCCCTGACCACTCTTGCAGCAAAGAAGTATTTCCTCCTTTACAACTTAACCCTCCCTGGCACAATTTCAGGCCAGTTTCTCTTGTTCCATTACCCAACACTAGGCAGAAGAGACCAGTCCCCACCTACTCCAGCCTCGTCTCAGGGAGCTGCAGAGAGCAGTGAGGTCTCTCCTCAGCCTCTTCCTCTCCAAGTGAAGTGGTTCCATGATTCTGCATCACTTATTGCACTGCTTGCAATGACCAGAGATGGTTCTGGGGTAATCAGGAGCTGTTGGAAGCCATGGCACTGCTGACAGCTGTTTGACCTCTGGCCCCATAAAGCACTGACTGTGCTTTACAGGAAAGCCTGGAGCTGCAGAGATTCTGCAGGCTCTTGGCTCAGGAAGAGCTGAGTTTTGCTTTTCCAGTAAAAGACCTGGGTGTGGCTGTGCCCTGACCTGGCAAGCTGGCAGTGTTCATCCTGCCTGGGATTCATGGAGTCAGGGAAAGGCTTGGGAGGGACCTTAAAGATCCAAGGCCTCCTTGGGAACCCAGGGGCTGGCAGGTGAGTGCTGATGATTGAGTGTTGCTGTGTCTCCCTTACAGAGCCACAGAATGNTCTCTCAGCCTTTCCTCCTCACAGAGCTGTTCCAGCCCCCTCAGCACCTTGGCAGCCCTTTGCTGTGCCCTCTCTAGCAAGTCCCTGTCCCTCTGGAACTGGGGGGCTGCAGTGAATTCCTGTCTTGCACTTCAATCTAGCAGGGCAGGTGCTGGGTTGCTGCAGACACATCTACTGCAGAGTGAGTGAATCCCTGAGAGCCAGGGAGCTGTGGATTCCCACCAGTGGTTTGCTAACCCCTAATGCTTGCACAGAGCCAGGAAGACTCTCCTGGGCTTGCCCACATGGTGCCTGGTGCCTGCCAGTCCCTCGTGGCTGCCAGCACCTCGTTAATTCCCCTGCTTCTAAGGAAGCCACACAGAAAGATGGCACCAGTAACACATCCCCCAGTGCCAGTGCCACCAGTTGGCACTGCAGGAGATGATGCTCCAGTTCAGACTGCTGAGTGGGTTGGGTTGTCTTCCTCCCAAATGAATTTATCAGTGTACAACACAGGGAGGAGAGGCTCCTGTCCTGCCTGCAGGCTGCTGAGTTAACATTCAGACACCATCCCAAGTGCTAGAAGGGGACAAAATGCAAATCACTTAGGGCTTTATGTCCCCTCTTCTTGTTTCCATTGTGTCTGAGGGCAAGCAGCCAGGAACCCTTTAGTCAGGCTGGGCAGTGCCAGGCCAAGGGGCAATGGTTTGGAGCTGAGGCAGAGCAGGGTTAGACTGGAGCTGAGGAAGAAGCTGTTCATTGTGAGGGTGGTGAGAAACTGGCACAGGCTGCCCAGGGAGGCTGTGGCTGCCTCCTGCCTAGGGGTGTTCAAGGCCAGGTTGGATGAGGCCTTGAGCAGCTGAGTCTAGCTGGGAGGTGTCCCAGGGCATGGCAGGGGGTTGCAGTAGCTGACCTCTGAGGTCCCTTCCAGCCTGAGCCACTTCCAGCCTGAGCCAGAGCNCAATGCACTGGCACAGCTCCCACCCCCAATGCACTGGCACAGCTCCCATCCCAATGCACTGGCACAGCTCCCACCCCCAATGCACTGGCACAGCTCCCATCCCAATGCACTGGCACAGCTCCCACCCCCAATGCACTGGCACAGCTCCCATCCCAATGCACTGGCACAGCTCCCACCCCCAATGCACTGGCACAGCTCCCATCCCAATGCACTGGCACAGCTCCCACCCCCAATGCACTGGCACAGCTCCCATCCCAATGCACTGGCACAGCTCCCACCCCCAATGCACTGGCACAGCTCCCATCCCAATGCACTGGCACAGCTCCCACCCCCAATGCACTGGCACAGCTCCCATCCCAATGCACTGGCACAGCTCCCACCCCCAATGCACTGGCACAGCTCCCATCCCAATGCACTGGCACAGCTCCCACCCCCAATGCACTGGCACAGCTCCCATCCCAATGCACTGGCACAGCTCCCACCCCCAATGCACTGGCACAGCTCCCATCCCAATGCACTGGCACAGCTCCCACCCCCAATGCACTGGCACAGCTCCCATCCCAATGCACTGGCACAGCTCCCACCCCCAATGCACTGGCACAGCTCCCATCCCAATGCACTGGCACAGCTCCCACCCCCAATGCACTGGCACAGCTCCCATCCCAATGCACTGGCACAGCTCCCACCCCCAATGCACTGGCACAGCTCCCATCCCAGTGCTCCTGACTCACAGATTCATGGAATGGGTTGGATTGGAAGGGACATTCAAGACCATCCAGTCCCAACCCCCTGTCAGGGGCAGGGACACTTCCCACCAGCCCAGGTCTCCCAAGGCCTCATCCAACCTGTCCCTGAATGCCTTCAGGGATGGGGCAGCCACAGCCTCCCTGGGCAGCCTGTGCCAGTATCTCCCCACCCTCACTGCCAAGAATGTTTTCCTCATCTCCAGTCTTCCTTCCTTAACCTCCAGTCCATTGTCCCCCATCCTGTGACTCCCAGCCCTTG
>WBNM01008854.1:0-19635 GCA_013399055.1 Ramphastos sulfuratus | reverse complement strand
TGCAGGGAGTTCTGTTGGTGTCAGCCATTGAGGATTGTAGTTCTTCCCAGGCTCTAACAGGGTGCTGGGAAAGAGGCAGATGATCTCTGACATAATCCTGATTCCTCTTTGGCAACTCCAGACTTGGCACAGATGCTTGCAGAGGTGCAGGCAGGATGTCTTGCAATGTGCAGACTTGACATGATGTTGTGCTGGCTAAGTGAGCCTATTGTGTGAAGGCACTTGATGCCTAATCCTGGTAAACTTGAAGCAAGGCAGTTTCCAGATATACAAACTCAAAGTATCAGCATTTGTTATTATGTAGCAGAGCTAGTTTATAGCTTAGTAGAGCATGGCAGGATACAACGGCAGAGAGCAATGAGGAAGAAGCAATGGCAGAGGCACAATAAGGCAGAGCACATTGTCTTTACCTGCTCATCTCTTTTTATTAATACAGCCTGAGACTAATGGTTCTTTGACCACAGATAAGCCAATCAGAATGGCAGTTTGCCAAACATGACCATATTAGGTAAGGTCAGGGCTTACTTTTACCTTTTTAATGCAGAACACAAACAAGTGTATAAACACGAGAGTACCTTGTTTACAACTTTGGAAGGGACATGGAGGAGACTAGAAGACAGCAGCCTATTGCCTTCCTTTCCCATAGTTGCTTCTCCCATCAGCAGGAGGAGAGAGAGCAGAAGACATGTCTGGACAAGGCAGGACATTTTTAGGCCTATTTTGGCCTTCCACAACAATATTCTTATCTGAATCACTCTAAGCTTTAATTTATACTTGGGGGCCATGGTGTTGAATGGAGAGGCAAGGGTAGAAAACTTTTTCTCGTGCTACCTTTTGGGATTTTGTGACTTATAAATTAAAACCTCAGACATGAGGTGAATTTGTTCCAAAAGGCCAATATTGAGAATGGTTAGCGTACTGGATCTCAGAAATAAATATTAGGCTTACTCTGGCTCTCATAATTGTGCATGAAAAGCTTCCACTTTATTTTAGGGGGAACCCCCTGCTGCTAATTTCATTTTAGGCTTGAACAACATTAGCCTGAAAGTTAGCCCTGGACACTTCAGAGCTCCATTGCATAGCCATAGAGTTCAGAGATTTGGATGCACACATTCTTATTCATTTTGACACAGATAGATTTATGATTAATCTTATACAGGAAATAATTTATCTATAGGCCTTAGAGAACTGAATTCTTTGCTATTCGGGGTTATATCTCTTGTCTTTGCCTTTTGTCACCTCTTGCTCACAGTTTTGCCTCATTTTTTTCCTCTGAACTAGTGGGTTTTGACTTCTCTTAATCTATGCTTCTGACTGTCTCCATCCAGATGTCATTTTTTTTCTTTGTCATTAGATAATGAAAGCTCACCTGCCAGCTTTTATGAGAACAGTGCTCTCTCACATGTGTTCTATCAAAGCAGACTTTCATTTCAGCACCACAATAAGATGAACTTATCTTATTATTCTCCATGTCCATAAGTCAAGGAAGTATTACACACACCTTTCTGACAAAACAAGTCTGTTAGACAAAGTCAAACGCACAGATCTGTAAGCAGTGCTTACTGCTTTAAGAAAATCTCAGCTGGTAGTCAGTGAGAGTAAATCATGAAGTCTTTGTCATGAAGCAGGTATTAATGAAATAGAAACTTAATGTGAAATTTATAGGAAAAAAATCAGAAGAACCTTAAAAGGGAAAATAAGAAGGAAGGAAGGCCCCACAGATGCAACATCAAAGGAAATTCCTCTTAAAAAATTATGTGATTATGTCTCCTTTTACTCTAATCTGCACTCTTGTCACTCAGTGTATAGTAATTTTTATCACCTGATTTTACCTGCTGTGGACTGGGGAAAAGTCAGGCTTATCTCTCAGCACAAAAAAGGTTTTGACTGAGGATTAAAAGGTTTATTCAAATTGAAAAAGAACAGAAAAATAGAAAATTACAGAAAAATGCTTCCATACTCCATACCTCTCCCAATTCTGCCATTAGTACATAAAGTAATCTCCTTTCTCTAACAGTTTCTGAAAAACGCAGGAGTCCCACAGTTTTGGAAGAGTTACTGCTTAGTAGATACTTACTTCACAGCAACCAGAGGAAGAAATTTTCACTACTTTTCCTCTGAGGTTAAAATAGTCATCATGGGTGATTTTCCTCTTTAACCCCAGAAAATTCAGGCAAATCAGAATGCTTATGTATAAATCAGTCCTCTAGAGATGATCAAATGAAGCCAAACTACCAGGTAAACAGACATAGTTTCTGCTTTCTTTCTGGTGTTGTAAGAGAAACAGGCAGAAGAATTCTTCTGAACTGAGCTCTGAAGGGGCTGCAGAGGGAAAACCAGTATGGCAAACCCAGAATGAATTGAGAATGAACTAGACTGAAACATGCCAGCATCTGTGAAAACTGAATCATGTTTGCAGGCTCATGCAGAAGCAGAAATTAGAAGTGTCTGGAAATTTTGTAGAAAACTTGAATGTGTCAGGATGACTACTCCAAGTCACTTCCTCCCTTGTGATGTGGAGTGTCATGTGCCAAGTGTCACGATGCCAATTGGTGCCACAGATGATGCATTGCAGCTCTCCAACTGCAAAGCATCTATAAAATCAGTTGAACATTGTAGGGGGGTGGGAATTTCCCCCACCCTGCCCCAAATTAAAATTTACCTGACCAGCTCACACAGCTTGGGAGTAAGATAAAGCTCTATTTACAGCAAAGCTACATTTACAAGCATATATACATAATATATTTACAAGTATTTACAATTATATACAATTTAGAAAATAATATAGAAATCCAAATTTTCCTCCCAGACAAAGAAATTATAGAAGGGACCCAACACCAACCACTCTCTCTCCCAGACAGAAAAAACAACCAGCAAGGCTTACATGTTATTTGGTTAGCCAAGGTTAGTGGAAGAGATTAGAGAGAAGGGAAGGGATCCAGTGCTCAGAAGCAAAGAGCCAAGAGTTGTCTTTAAGCCAAGAGTTGACTTTGGCTTTGTATCTCTTTTAGCAAGCCAATGGATGATATAGACTTTATCATTCTTTTCTTTTACAACCAGTGATCTAATTTCTCTCATTAGAATATTGCAATAAGCCTTAAACCAACACAAACATGAAAGTACACACTTTTGCAAGGGCTTCGACATCATGAGAACAATGGATCAAAAGATGTATTACCAACCGATCCAGAGAGGTCATTCTGCCACTTTGCTCTGGTGAGACCTCACCTGGAGTACTGTGTTCAGCTCTGGAGCCCTCAACATAGGAAGGACAGGGACCTGACGGAACGAGTCCAGAGGAGGGCCACGAAAATGATCAAAGAATTAGAGCACCTCTGCTACAAAGACAGGCTGAGGGAGCTGGGGGTGTTCAGCCTGAAGAAGAGAAGGCTCCGGGGGGACCTAATAGCAGCCTGCCAGTACCTAAAGAAGGCTACAAAAAGGCCAGAGAAAGACTTTCTACAAAGGCCTGCAGTGACTAGATGAGGGGCAATGACTTCAAACTAGAGAAGAGCAGATTTAGATTGGATGTTAGGAACAGGTTCTTTACTATGAGGGTGGTGGAACGCCGGAACAGGTTGCCCAGGGAGGTGGTTGGGGTTTCATACCTGGAGATCTTCAAAGTGATGCTCAACAGGTCTCTGGGCAACCTGATCTAGTTGAAGATGTCCCTGCTGACTGCAGGGGGCGGGTTGGACTAAATGACCTTTGGAGGTCCCTTCCTGCCTGGACCATTCAATGATTCTATGATTCTGTGACTCCTGCTGTAATAGCCTATCAAATTTGGTCCTTTTGCAAGCAAAAAGAACTGTTTGGGGCAATATACTTCACCTTCTAGGTGATTAATAATTTGGGTTGTTCTGGTCTGCCTCAGTAGAGCTTGTATTAAATCAATTCATCATTTAATTGGAGGAAAGCTCCTTGTCCTCTACACTCCAGAGGAACTTTGGCTGGTACTAAAGCGATGCTGTACTCTATAGTCTTGGTGCCTAATGCCCCTTCTTGGAAAAAAAAAAGAAAGAAGTTCTCTTTTCCATATTAGATTTTGCAGTTGATGATTGTCTTCCTCATTTTTTTGCAAAGCACAGTAAGACCTCTTGATGAAAAATCAACTAAATAAGACTGTGTGAGGAAATCTGGTTGCTGAGATACTGTTGAAGTTAGCCTTTTTTTTTATCAAAACTAAACCAAAATTTGATCCTGGATGACTCAACAAATGATAGATGCATGGAACTCAGTTTTCTAGACTATCCGTTACAGCAGGCAGTGGTTAATACATGTCAACAATTAGCATTATTATGTTTAGCTTGGATCCAGAAAGCCTAAATTCTCTTTTCATTTTTGCTTAGTTGTTCCTGTGTGTTTTCCTAATGAGCAGAAGTGACCTCAAATTACTGTGTGAAAGACTATAGCACCACAAAGCTCTCTTTTGCATCTCTGTTTTCTACATTTGTAGAGATGCTTTTTCTGATGTCAGTGTGCATAGTATAGTGTAATTAAAGCGGGAATTCAGAAGGATGACAATACCTTATGTCCCACAATTTCTAAAATCTCATCCCACTGCAAGTTTTCATCTGTGTTGTCTTGGCCAATTAAAGCCAAATTTACTAATAGATTCCAGGGAAACATAGTAACGTGTTTTTAATAGTAAAAGGCTGCAAATTAGTTAGTTTCTATATGTCTATATACGTGCTTCTTATGAATACATACATACTTGCTTCTTGAATACTTCAAGCCAGTCTAATGCTTGGAAACATATTTAATTGTATAAAGATTACATTAAAAAGATCACAACAGCCACAAAGAAAGGTTATTGGTGTTTCATCCTTAATTCTGCATTCACTTTGCACAGCTTAACATGGCTAACACATCTCAAAGTAAAGTCCTTATCCCTTTACCAGAGCCAGATGCATGGAAATGTTCATAGGTTCTCTGAGGAGCCACAAGTTTACCCTAGCTAGGATTTATCCCTCTAGTGCTCCAATGAGCTTTACTAACAGAAACCAAGTACCCTTTTTCATGTATGCTTCAATGAAGAATTGATCCCTAGAAGTCAGAAATGTTAGATTCATGTAAAATGGATGAAGTCTTGTACTGCCTCTATTTTCCTTCTTTTTATTGCTCTGTATTTATGTCATTGATCACCTTTGATGGTGCTTGTGTTAATGTTGACTACTAACGGCACAGCAGCGACTCCACTGCAGCCATAGTACAAAAGAATGCAGTAGGCATCAGCTATTACTCCTTTTGAGTTTTAACATCTGAGGCAGTAGCTGAGGCTTGAAAGCCTTCCTCGCTATGGGCAGTTGCTTGAAAGAACACTACTCACACATACTGAGTTTCAAAGTTCAAGTGATCTTCAACTATTTTTGACTTCTGACTAGGATTCCGGGAATTAATCCACTGCCTTTCAAGTGCATTGGGCTATATGTGCTGACTCAGAATAATCTTTTGTCGTGTGTTCATTCATTTAAGATTCTCAGTACACTGCAGCAGCACAGAGAAAAGGTTCCTTTAACAGCTTTTATTAGGTAGATACATAGTTTCTTATGAGTGAACTTGGCAGCTTGCATCTAATGTAAAATGACTGAATTTAATGATTACACTGAAAGCATCAGAAGTCTTCCAAGCTTTCTGCTTCACATTGAATCAGAGGTGAATCCAACCATGAAAAATTGATCTGTAGTGATCCTGTACTTATCGTTGAAGAAAATATCTAAACCTTGCTTCTTGTTGAGCTACAAAATAAGTAGATTGAGATTTATGAGGTTGGAAATCACTCACCTCTTCAAACCTGACTATGCAACGTAAGTATACAAATAAGAGAAACTACCTTAGTACCGTCTATAAAATTGTAATTATAATTATAGCAATTATTACTATTACCAAATCAAAACAATGTGGCCTGAACTTGTGCATGCATACATGCATCACCGAAAAAGGTATAAATTAGTGTCAGTAATTATTGTCAGTAAGTGTTCATAATATTTTTGTTTCCTGCTAACATACTGATTCAAAAAAAAAAAAAATTACTTCTAGGACAGGTTGTCACAACTAGGTTTGAGTAAACACAAGCCAGCTACTTCCACTATTGTTCATCAAGCTGCGCAGGTTAGAGTAGCTGAAAACCTTGCCTTTGTATAGATGAAACCTTCAGGTTTTTAAAGGTGAACTTGGTGCTCTAACGCTTAGCAACTTCAAAGGAATATTACATGACAATAATTATCACATAGCTTGATACTACTTTCAACTCTTCCTCATCTCTGGTATTTGATGATGTTATTGCTGGTATTTTCTGGATAGCTTTCAGTTGCTCCCTGTCTCACAGTATCTAGCAATGATTCTGTTGCCTTAGTTTCTTGAATGTCTTCATGTTACATCTGCAAACTACAGAGAGAACTAGTATTCAATAAGAACCCCTAAATCAATATGGAATGCCATTAGTGCTATAATCTGTGATTTTCAGGTTGCATTTAAAAGTCAAGACTTTTTTTTACGAATCTGCTGTCTGCTACACTCCAAAACCTCAGTTTCAAAGGCTAATGACAGGGTCTTAGCCATGTAAACGAGGAAAGAAAAACAGGGAAGGGATCCATCCAGAGGGACCTGGACAGGCTGGAGAAGTGGGCCCAGGCCAACCTCATGAAATTCAACAAGGCCAAGTGTAAGGTCCTGCACCTGAGTTGACGCAATCCCAAGCACAAATCCAGGCTAGGTGGTGAATGGCTGAGAGCAGCCCTGAGGAAAAGGACCTGGGGGTCTGGGTTGATGAAAAGCTCAACATGAGCCTGCAGTGTGCACATGCAGCCCAGACAGCAACTGTGTGCTGGGCTGCAGCAAGAGCAGTGTGGCCAGCAAGGCAAGGCAGGGGATTCTCCTCCTTTACTCTGCTCTCATCAGTCCCCACCTGGAGTACTGTGTGCAGTTCTGGAGCCCCCAACACAAGAAGGACATGGAACTGTTGGAGTGAGTCCAGAGGGGGGCCACAAAGATGCTCAGAGGGCTGTAGCAGCTCTCCTATGAGGACAGGCTATGAGAGTTGGAGCTCTGAAGCCTGAAGAAGGGAAGGCTTTGAGGAGACCTTGTAGTAGCCTTCCACTATCTGAAAAGGGTCTACAGGAAGGCTGCAAAGGGACTATTTACAAGGTCCTGTAATTACAAGATGAGGAGTAATGGGCACTGGCAGAGGGCAGATTTAAATGAGATGTTAGGAAGAAGTTCTTTCCAGTGAGGGTGGTGAAACACTGGAACAGGTTGCCCAGGGATGTTGTGGATGCTCCTCCCTGGAGGTGTTCAAGGCCAGGTTAGATGAGACCTTGAGTGATCCGTTCTAGTGGGAGGTGTCCCTGCCTATGGCAGGGGGTTGGAACTAGATGATCTTTGAGGTCCCTTCCAACTTAAACGATTCTATGATTCTATGAATAGTGCAGACCTAGTGTTTTTCCTATATATGCCTATACAGCACATTCTCCATTGTTTAAAAAAAAAAAAACAAAAAAACCCCAAAACATCAGAATTAAAAGAATGTAATTTAATTCTCCATAAAACTAAACTTGGAGGCTTTAAAAAGCCTTTGTTTTGTCTTAATTAACAAAATGTCTTTTTACTTTTCTATCACACAATGCATATCTTCAGGTGTTGCCCTTGCATGCTGTTATTGTGCTCTCTTTTACCGTTAGCAGGGTGATTCTATTACTATCTCTAATGTAGAAATAAAGCTATGTTTTCTGTCTTCTACTGAAGAGCATTAGACACATGAATGTACATGCAAAAGCATATTACTAAACCACATCTTGATGTTTTTTTTCCTGCCCTGTAGTTCTTCATCTTCACTAGGAATTCTTTCCAGATATAACTTGTCTCCCCATTCTGGTTCAATTTGGTTTGTTTTCTGTAGTTGCCGCTTCAGCCTAGATACTATCATTACATGTTTGTTTTTCTTTAGAGCAAAACTGACTTCTCTTAGCTGGCTTCTTTAAATTATCATTAGACAATCCTTAATGTAACTTTTATTACTAAATTATATTAATCTCTGACCTAAATCGTTCTTAGAATTCTGAAGGGGAACTCACAATATTTATGTCCAGACTGAGAGTATTTAGAAGATGCAACTTACATCAGGCAGAAGGCAAAATGCCTGACTGCATGCATGACCCAATGACTCCTAATTTACCCAAGTACCAATACTGTACTATTATTTATCTTTCTCATGTTCTTATACCTCTTACTGAGAACTTCAATGATGATAGTTTGCCAATGTAAACTGGAATTCAGTATATGTGCACTTCTACCTCTGTTGTCTAACATATGTTCCCAAAACACCTCATGCACACAGTGGACAGAGCAAAGCTTGCCTCCACCTAGAAAAGTGAAAGCACGAAGATCAACTCATTTAAGCAATATTTTCATGTTTAAATAGCATGGGGGTGTCTTCTAAAGTTATCTCCTTCTCTTGACTCCATCAAATGGCTAAGAAATTCTAGTCCTACCTTAGACACATGAGTGAAGTTGAGAAGTGCAAACATTTACCTCTGAAACATGCTGCTTCCACCATTAAGCCCAAAGATGCGGCAAAGTTAAGGAAATTATGAAGGCAAAGAGGATAACTTCTAGGTTATCTGATGAAAGTCTATGCAGATCAGACACCCTGCAAGGATCAAGGGACCAGTGATATGTATAGGAGCTCAGTGAAAATCCCATCAGTAAAAATCACACAACAGTGACTCTGCTCCTCCTAAAATTATCAGAGCAGAAGGACTGGACAACTGAACCTTGTGTTTAGCCCACCAATATGAATGAGTGCGAGAAATTCTCTCTGCAGCACCACGTAAACTACAGTGGACTGTTGTCTATGGGATGCAGGATAGAAGAGCTTTTTGTGATTGTATAAAACCTTTTATGGAATGTCTTAAGGGGATTGTTTGGGGAAAGAAGCAAGGTAGGTAAGTGAGGTGTAAATGTGAAAATGAAAGGAAAGGGAGATTAAAAGGGGCTGATGATATGCAAACAGATTACTGGGCAATATATTTGCCTTCCTGATCCATACACTTCAGCAAATTGTGCAATCCTCATGCTAAATCCCATTTCCAACCCTTTTCAATGCATGTGCACTCTGTGTTAAAGGTCTGTGTGCATGAGCACTGATGAACACCAACTCAATTTAGTGAGGAGGTGGAAAATTAGGCTGAATGCTAGTGTTGGAGAGAGGCACAGAGATGGGGGAACTGCAGGGCCCAGGCTAACAGATGGGTATAATGCATGTTCAAGACCAGTTCAAGCTTGTGTGTGTCTCTGTCTTTTGGGCATCCTTGATTCAATGTGAAACAGAAAGCTTCAAAGGCTTCACTTACTTTCAGTGTAATCATTCAATTCAGTCATTTTGCATTAGATGTAAGCTTCCAGGTTCTCTCTGAAGAGGCTATGTAACTCCTCCAAAAAGAGCTGCTAAAAGGAACCTTTTCTCCCTGTTACTGCACTCTATTGAGAATCTTAAAGTTGTATAAATTAATAATAGGTTATGAATGATAAATATTAATTTCTGTACGAATATTAATCTTTATTATCAATATTTTTAAAAATCGAGTTTTTGGATTTTCAGTCGACAGGAAGTAGTTGCACAAAAGGTATTTATGAACATGGAATTAAACAGTTTAAACAATTAGAACTTGGAAAATAGGAACATGAAAACAGGAAAAATTCTAACTGTGCTTATGGAGCCTTACCATTAACCCTAGCATATGTACTCATGACGCCTTGGTTCCTGAGTAAGTTTCCTGTACAAGAACGCTTCCAAAACTCACGATAATGATCCCTTGGTAAAATACAAAATATTCCAGGCAGAGGGAAGGAGAGAAGAGCTGAGTTGCTGCTAAGCTCCTAGTGCAAGCTGCAAACACATGGCCACCATGATTCCCAGTTAACAAGCTGCTAATGGGGTGCTGCTCCAGGTGCAGAAAAGCAATGGTTTCTAAATCACTCCCCATTAAATAGACTATTTTGAAAATTAAACTAGCCAGTAGGCACTAGCATCATTGTTCTACCCAATGAATTCAAAGCTTCATGCCTCCTGTGACCATGCAGGCATGTTGAGAGGCAGCACCAGACACCTGACACGTGGTGCTAAGCTCCTAGCCTCAAGACTTTGCTGCTCCATTGTTTGCTCATTCTACTCAACTCCTGGACCCACAACAGGAGGAGGAGAGCAAGGGTTAAACTGGCCTGGCAGCATTTATGCCCTACCAGGACACTTGAATGAACCATTAGGTGGGAACGGGAAAAATCCCCCACATGCTAGTATCCACTGGGGCTGGGTAACTCTAGCAGTACTAAGCCTATGCAATTAATTTGAAGGTAGTGTTTGGGAAAACTAAACCAACTGATCTTCTGATTAGACCCATTCCCAGTATCTTTTTATGCTGTTTTTTGACAGTGAGAGTCACTACATCATGAAAGAATAGGTAAGACCAAAGCTCTAGTGTTCAAACAACAAAACGTATCTACTTGTAAGGAAAAAAAAAAAACCAAAGATATAAATTGACTAAAACATGTAGCATAAATGACTGAGAAAACCTCAATCATTAGTTTTATTTTGATTGCTTAAACATTCCACTTAACTTCTTTTACCCTACCATTGCCTTCAGGCTTCCAGCTGATATAACTCAAATGCTGTCAGTGTAATTATTCTGATTGAGGCAATGATTCAGCAATGTACTTATACTGCAAAAATCAAGCAAAGGTTAAACTGTGATGCGTATGAGGGAGAATCTACTGTTACAAATCAAAGAAAATATTATTCTTATAACAGTTTATGTACATATTTGTACTTTAGATGAACATTCATCTTGTCTCCAGCGTACCAGAGGGGAGATTTAAACTGGATGTTAGGAAGAAGTTCTTTCCAGTGAGGGTGGTGAGACACTGGAACAGGTTGCCCAGGGAGGTTGTGGCTGCTCCCTGCCTGGAAGTGTTCAAGGCCAGGTTGGAAGAGGCCTTGAGCGACCTGTTCTAGTGGGAGGTGTCCCTGCCTATGGTGGGGGGTTGCAACTAGATGATCTTTGAGATCCCTTCCAACCTAAACCATTCTATGATTCTGTGGTAGCACTATTGTGTGGGTTATCTATCTTTTCAGATGTTAAATCTGAGATATTATTCACTGAATAGTGATATGTGCTCATTATATGAAAAAAAATTGTGAACTGCATCTGGATGGCTTGTAGGTACTACAATGAAAACATCTCACATGCCTCTCAGCTGCTAAGTCTGTTGTCCTGCAGTTTAGCATCCTGTTGGCATTTTGCATCATATAATCACCGAACCTTAGAGGTTGGAAGGGACTGCCAGAGCTCGTTGAGTCCACCCTCCCTGCCAAGGCAGGATCACCTAGGGTAGTTTGCACAGGAATGCATCCAGGTGGGTTCTGAAAGACCTCAGAGAAGGAGACTCCACAACCTCTCTGTTCTAGTTCTCTGTCACCCTCACTGTAAAGAAGTTTCTCCTAATGTTGAGGTGAAACTTTCTGTGTTGCAGTGTAGCCATTACTCCTTGTCTTATTGCTGCTGATCACCAAAAATAGATTTGCTCCATCCACTTGACACCCACCCCTCAGATATGTGTGCACATTGATTAGATCTCCTCTCAGCTTTCTCTTCTCCAGTCTAAACAGCCCCATGGCTCTCAGTCTCTCTCTATAGGGGAGATGCTCAAGTGCCCAAATCATCCTTGTGGCTCTCCACTGGACTCTTTCCAGCAGGTCCCTGTCTCTCTTGAACTGGGGAGCCCACAGTTTGACACAGTATTGCAGGTGTGGTCTCACTAGGGCAGCGTAGAGGGGGAGAAGAGCCTCCCTAAACCTGCTGGCCACACTTTTCCTGATGCACCCCAGGATGCCATTGGCTCTCTTGGCCACAAGAGAATGCCCATCTTGGGTAACATCCATCTTGAGTTTAGATTTTGAAGAAGTTTTTTTTGCAGCTATTATAATTATAAAAATACTGTAGTTTAATGAAAGATAAGATTTAGGTGAGCCTGCAGGGCTTTCAAATACAAGCCTGATAAAAATACTTATTTCCGAACTGGTTTGGAGTTTTAAATTCATATGTGCAAGTCAGAGATTCCAGTGAAATTATTGAGATTATGCATGTGCTTAAAGATGTGATGTTAAGTATTTCCCTAGGGATATATTCCTATTCCCCAAAGAACTTAAAGTGGCAGGAGTTTCAATTCCGAGATACAATATATTAAAATATAAAGGTGCTAAAATTTGAAACTGATGAGGTGGTTGTCTAGTTGGAAAAAANATAGGAAAAAAAAAAAAAAAAAAAAAACCAAAAAAAAAAAAAAAAAAAAAAAAAAAAAAAAAAAGAAGAAGAAGAAGAAAAGAAAAAGGAAGAAAATGGAAAGGATTACAATTTGGAAATAATAACCAATGCTATCTGAACTTAGAAATAAGACTTCTGTCATTTACCAGGGGCCAGGCCTAAGGTATAGGTACTGCCCCTCTGCAAAGCATAAAATGCTACAAATGTGTTGCATTCTTTCCTGAACTACAGATGTTGACTGCAATACTCTCACCCTCTTCCTCTGCAGCTGCATAGATATACACACACAGATACATCCACAATGTCACTTTCAAAAAAGGAAAAAAGGACCATTATTAAATGCAGACAAATATTTTCTCTTCTTAAGCTCCTGAAATACACCTACATTAGATTTCTGTGCTTTTAACTGTAGACTCTGTCCCTATTCAGAAACTATGCTCTATAACTTTACTAAAAGAACATAAAGTTAACAAATATACACAGCATGAAGTACATATCAATGTTAAGAACATCTCATACACTGTTTACAAGATAAAATATCATCATTAAGTGGTGGGAGACCTACATGGGAGTTGACTGATTAAAACCAAAAGACAAAACAGTTCTAAGACAAAATTGCTTTCAATTAATTTCCCCAAATGAGCAGAAGTCAGTTGAGGTGACTATTTAATGGAAACAATTCAGTTCCCTAGAGATTAACCTTAATTAAATGTTTTTTATTCAATATTTAGTCCTAGGGGGCAAGAGGAGAAAGATATTGCTTCTTATTCAACTTCAAATGGTTTCCAGGCATCTAATTTGGAGAAAAAGAACTTTTCAATTGTTAATTACTGTATGACCTTGGTCATTTGCAAGAACCTCGGTTTTTCAGACAGGATGAATACTTCCCATTGCAGTGTTTCAGAAAAGGAAAACAAGAATAGAAAAATCAACTTGCTGGAGTGTTTAACAGCATAATCTCTTGATTAAGCAACGAAAGCTATTCATAGCTATTTGGTCAGGTGAGAAACATCTTCCTAAGGCAGTTTCTGGGCTGAAGACTCAGGCACTTACCCAGGTCAGCTCTTAGCTGACAGATTGTAGGAGTGCTAGAAGTCTGACAAAGACATTAACAGAGGTATTCCTTTGTAGCAAGGCATCTCCTAAGAGAGTTGTTGTTAACAGTTTATGTTGTCACCTTCCACTCTCACTTTTAGAGCTACTCAGGGCAGAGTGGAAATCCCCAGATTCCTCTTGCTTAAATCCAGCACAATTTCAAGGGCAGATCAAAGTTAGGTTATTTATTCTCCTGTCATTTCTCATTTAACGCAGTGTAAAGTCAACAGAGTAGAGACATGTAAGTGGTCCATTGTAGAAACAAAACAAAAAGTAAGGTGCTAAGTTCATCTTTTCCTCTGAAACTGTAAAGCGATATATATATATATATATATACATAGATAGATAGATAGATAGATAGATAGATAGATAGATAGATAGATATATGCATAATTCAATAACAATTTCCAGAGTGAAGACTTTCACACAGTATGGCTTAGCTGCTAAACACAAATGAAATAGGCACTGCCACAGTGTTCTTAAAATGATGCTCTGTTTTCAGCTTGACTTTTAACACAGAAATAAGTAGCTCAGGTTTTGGTTTGCTTAGTTTTCCTCATATTGGAAAAGATGACAAGAAATTTGCTTCCTCTAAATAGAAGCATGAGAGCTGTCTCTTGTTGTCAGAAGACAGAACTACAGGCTCTGTTACTTATCAACCCAATTTCTTGTGAGATGCCTTTTGGCCTTTGCTTACAATAGCAATATGCCACATTTTATGGAAGTTGCTATCTTTAAGTAATTAATAGTTATTCATCTGCGGCATTAATACGTTACTGATGTAACACAGTAATTAAGACCTAACACAGAACTTAATTTAACAGAAGTTAACCATGGCACCAGTTAACAGCATAATTCAAAGAAGATCTTTAAAGATGCTGGAAGTCACAGTAGGTACGACCCCAGCTTGACTTTAGTCAAGATATATGATTCTTGAGGTTACTGAGAAATTACCAATTCAATTAAAATTAAATTGCAATTATATATTTCAAATATACTTGCAAATATATATGACTATGCTCCCACATCTATGTAATTTCTCTTCTAGTTCTTCATGACAATTTCCCTACCTACCATCAATTTAACAATTTAATGAAATATCAAGGTTAGATATGTTAGTTTTATCCTATTAAATCTATTAAAAAAAAAATCTGAATCGTGACCATATTCTATTCCTAGAAATTAAGCAATACACAGTAGTATGTATCTGTCCCATAATAATATTGAATGCCTTGATCTACTGGATTAATTTCTTTGTTCCTTGTAGACCAGGAGCTCCAACAACTCTTCCATAACTTGCTACTCTATTGCCATATTAGGTAGGACTGACCCAATTCTATGGCGTTTACCATCATATTGAAGGTGCTAGATTTCTTGCATGCCAAAATATTTCTGAGATCATCTTCATCAATTGAATTCTGAAAACACTCATTCTCTATAACACCATCCTTCCTGTTATTCAGGCCTGCAGCTGATTTTCGTTTTACCTGAAATTTGCTTTTTGCATATACATCTGAGTGATCAGTAGGCATTTTTCATCCATCTGCACAGGACTTCCAATATATGAACCTTTTTCTTTATGCAAATATGTTTTTTGCTCTGGAGAGACCTTATAGTGGCCTTCCAGTACCTGAGGGGAGCCTATGAGAGAGCTGGGGAGGGACTATTTACAAAGCCATGTAGCACTAGGAAAAGGGCCAATAGTTTTAAACAAAAGAAGAGTAGATTTCAATTGGACATTAGGAAGAAATTCTTTATTATGGGAATGGTGGAACACTGGAACATGGTGCCCAGGGAGGTGGTGGAGGTCCCTTCCCTGAAGATATTCAAGGTTAGGCTTGATGGGGCTCTGTTCTAGTTGGGCATGTCCCTGCTTACTGCAGGACAGTTGGACTAGAGGATCTCTAGATGTCCCTTCCAACCCAGTACATGCTATGATTCTGTGATTCCATGATTAGAACTGTTTTGTGTGTTTTTGGGATCAGACTTTCTTGGCTTTACTTATCTTTATGATTTTTTTTTTCTATAAGATGCTGAAAAAGCCATAAATTAAATCTCCATCAGGTACCTGTTGAGCATCCGTTTCCTTTTCTCTCAGCACACATCCCTCTCAAACTGCAGTTCCCATGACAGCTTTGGTGTGTCTAGTTTCACTTTGTCTTCAGTTGAGATTGCCTGATTTACAAGCAATCAGGACCTTCTAGCACACTCTTTCTAACACATGGTGCACCCCAAGTAGCCCAAAGCTGCAATATTCTTCAGGATTGATATGTGCCACTTGAGTGTTTGCCAAGTTGCAGAAGTGTTTGTCTGTTGTCCTATCTTGCTCCAATCCTGACACTAACCATGCTCAAAACCCAAGAATTTGTTTTTCCATTAATGACTGCTAGGACCCAGGAGCCTAAAGAAGGGAGAGGACTTACATATTTTATTTTGTTTTCTCCTACTAAGTTAAGTTCTTTAGTTCCTCCTCTCTTCTTTTAGGTAAATTCTGTGGATAATAAAACATCCCCCAAGCCTACTTGTCTTTAGAGTATATTCATAAGTTCCTATTCCTTTCAATCAACTGAAAAAGAAACCTCCACAACTGGAGAAAAAGATCTCACACTTAGTGAACACAGATCCTCTACTGTATTTGTCTTTGTAGTGAGACAAAGGCAATGGTGCAGAGTGGAAACACTCAGTACTGAGCATTATACAAGAGCTAAGGATCTGCTGAATTCTCTTAAGGAAAATTTAAGGGTGCAGCTGTTAGCTCCAGGCCTGCTTCAGTCAGGCCCACACTATCCAAAGGGGTAGTGAATTGGCCCCTCCAGCATATGCAGGTCGCTCTGCCACAAGAAGATTCTGATGTAAGCTAAAGCAGAGAAAAAGCACACAGCACCAGGTGTGTGATATGTGCCACCAGAATAGTGGTGATACAGATGTTTTGAGGAGAAAAAGAAAGTCCTGATGCTATAAAACCAGACCATAAATACTTTTCACAGAATCACAGAACTATTGAGGCTGGAATAGACCTCTGAGATCATCAAGCCCAGCCTATGACTCAAGACTACCACATCAACCAGACCATGGCACTAAGTGCCACATCCAACCTTTCCTTAAACACCTCCAGGGACGGCAACTCCACCACTTCTCTGGGCAGTCCATTCCAGTGTCTAATTACCTTTTCCATGAGGAATTGCTTCCTAACATCCAACCTAAACCTCCACTGGCACAGCTTCAGGCCATGCCCTCTTGTCCTGTCACAAGTTGCCTGGGAGAAGAGCCCAACCCCCATCTTACTACACATTCCCTTCACATAGTTGTAGAGTGTGATAAGGTGCCTGCAGAGTCTCTCCTTTCACATCTATTACATCTGGAAGAAACCATCTCTGTTACATCTAAACAGGTGAGGAAGAAATTTGTACTTAAAACATGAGCTCAAGTCCTTTGTTGTTACTGGAAAGGTTTCACTCCTTGTAATTCTTAAAGTTTTAAGTGTATCTTCAACTTCAGAAATCTTTTTCAAGTTGAAGGTAAAAATGAGATAAAGACAATCTTTGCCTCATAATTCAATATTAAATTTGAATTGTCTCTTCTTCTATCCCTTAGCTTTTTGTGTACACATGAACATTAAAGGTCATAGTACATTTTTTGAACATAATACACCAAGTGTTTTCTATGCTTACTTTGTGTAACACAGCACTCCTAAATTATACATTGCTGCACTTTATAGCTATTTATGTAGTAATTTGCATTGTATAATGCATGAAAAATCAGCTCACTGAACTTAAATGTAGTTTCCAGTATGATTCTGACAGAAATTTCGTTAGTAAAATGATTTTGAAGTGCCCTCTGTGTATTTGTATAACAGTTTTGTTTGTTTGTTTCACAGACGCAATCTGAACTTCTTGACTGTATTAGAAGCTATGGCTTTGTGCCATCCTGCATGATTTCCCTCCCCCCTCACCCTTGACCTCACCTTTCCTCGTGGTGGCACTTAGTCTACCCTTGACCTCACCTTTCCTCATTGTGGCACAATCTAGCACACAGATCGGCATTTTACAACTGCATAACACAGATTGTTGCTGTCTCCACAGGCTTTTCCTTTCAAGCTCAGACCTGAATATAGAAGAGCTACACAATGTCTGACTCTGAAAAGTACCTCATGGCTTCTGAACACTGAATGCAATGCATGGATAATTTTTTTTTTTCCCTGCATTGGGATTTGAAAGGTGGATTGTACTGTATAATGTCAAACTTGTGCAATGTTATTTTATATTTTAAAACTATTCAAACTGCTATAAACCAAGTGCCAAATAGTTTTGCTGTCTTCCTTTTTCTGCCATTAAACGTCTTGTCAAGTGAATTAATCAATTTGTTTTCCCAAGCTTCTGTCTTAACATGAAAATGAACACAGTTGCTGTCTTTTCTGGAAAGAGATGTGCCAGCAGAGGTAAGGAAGGAACCTGAGATTTTTTTGTGGATTAGAGGAAATGGCCTCTAAGACTTTTCAGTGTATCTTAACCTCCACTGCATAGAAAACAATAAAGAGAGAAAACAGCATTTTCTCCACCTTCCCCTGCTACTGCCAGCTGTAGTGGGGGGCAGAGGCAGTTGTCTGTTGTAGGTCTGCCTTTCTGAGTATGAGCCTCTCTTATGCTGTGGAGCAGCCTTACTGGCCTTCATTTGGAAAATACTTTGAAATACATTTTTGGTATTTCACTACAGTGCTGACCAATTCTGAGATTCCAGACTCAGAACAGAATTCTTTGAGCTCAGCATGTGTAAGTTTTTTCATTGACTTTATGCATTAATTTGTTTGCACTTCCGACTCCCCTCAGAGCCTGTCCCAGGTTACTCAGGAGTAGGAATTGAACTGAAAGTTCACAAGCCTGGTAAAAGCTGTTGGATTTTCATCAAGCTGGCATGGTGGGTCCTCGAGCACTGAATCTTTGTTGTTTGCCTAGATCAGTGAGCGGTTCCTCTGGCTCCATTCCCAGGAATGAGATTTGTTTTTCTGATCCTTTTATGAAAATTAGACTCCAGACCTGACTCCTCAGCCCTTTGTGGAGTACTCTGCCTTGCACTCCCCAGCTCACTGTACTTAATGTTGTTTATACAGATTCTCTTCAGCTTACCCATCTGTAAGGATATTCTGGATTTATAGTTTGGGAACAAGTTTGTGACCTAAAAAGAATCCTCAAACAAAGTTACTGACCTAACAAAGCGGTTCCAGAGGAAGGCTACAAAAACGATCAGGAGGTTACATCACTTCTGCTATGAAGACAGGCTGAGGGAGCTGGGATTGTTCATCCTGGAGAAGGTCTCCAGGGAGACCTAATAATGATCTTCCAATACCCAAAGGAGGCTACAGGATAGCTGGAGAGAGACTGTTTGCAAGGGTCTGTAGTGATAGAATGAGTGACAGTGGCTTCAAACTAGGGAAGAGAAGATTTAGACTGGATATTAGGAACAGATTCTTAACCAGGAGGGTAGTGGAACACTGAAGCAGGTTGCCCAAGGAAGATGACTGAGGCCACATCCCTGGGGATACTCAAAATGAGACTTGACAGGGCGCTGGGCAACCTGATCTAGTTGAGGATATCCCTGCTGACTGCAGAGGAGATTGGACTAGATGACCTTTGGAGGTCCCCTGGTGGTCAGCCTCACATCATTCAGCTTGCTCTTGTTTTGAGTGTAACCTCTGAGCACGCCACCTGTCTCAGTGCTGCAGCATCTTTTGACAGTAGCTGGCTCCTCAGGAATCTTGTGCATGTGTGCCACTGCTCCAGGCTGAGATCCCTTCTTCCCAGTGCCTCCTTCATAGTAAGTTATGGCCACCATCTGCCCAGAGGAAAGGTGGAGCTGGTTGATGTGGAAGCCAGAGTGCAAAAAGAGAAGGTAAGGTACTAGACTCTCCCTGCCATGTGAGCAGACACACACAGGGTATGACCCCAGAACCAAGAAGTGAAAAGACTTCTGAACTCAGAAGTGCAGGCACAGTCACATTTAATCAGCACAAACTCATGCAAACTTCTTCCTTGCCCAAAGCTTCCTGTCTCCTCTGTCAGCCCCTTGGGTTTATGTCCTACTGTGTTCATTTGTTTCCTTGCTATGCTTTCATGCAGTTTCTAGTGCCATTTACTCCCTATAAAGAAACCAGGGGAACAGATTAAGCTGACTTGTTGCTCCAAGATGTCTCTACTGAACAATGTTTGGAGACTGTCTCAAGATATTC
>WBNM01008853.1:3565-59629 GCA_013399055.1 Ramphastos sulfuratus | reverse complement strand
TTTTTCTGTGAGGGTGACCAAGCATATATACAGGCTGTCCAAAGAAATGGAAAATTCTCATTGGAGATATTCAAAATCTCTCCAGGAACAGTCCCGGGCTATTTAAGATTTGAGCAAGAAAAGATGTACAAGATGATATCCAGAGGCCTCCTTCTAAGCAAAGTCTTTCTTTCATCCTATTAAGTATCAATTTGGTTTTGACCAGAATTTACGCTGCTCAAATCACTACGTTTTGCCTTTTTTCTTCTTGAATGCAGCTCTAGAAATTTGAAAGAAAACCAGCTACACGAAAATATGCATAGGCTGCAATCTCACTGCTGACAAGAACAGCTAAAGGAACTGTGTGAGCACAATCCCTCATACAATGTTCCTACTAGTTTTGAAAGTGCTGCAGATCAAATCTTGGTCATCAATGACATCAAAGCTTTCATATAACCTGGTGTCTTTAGCCCTGAAAATACAAATCTATCAAAATAAAAAAAATCAAACCCATCAATCCATATTTTGAGATCTTTGCAATAAAATGTTTCCATGTTATTGGGTAAGTCCTGCCAGTGAATACTGAAAAGCACTAGCCCTCATCACATGGTCTTTCTCTTTGTCTCCAAATCATTAGTTTGAATACAACTTTCCAGCGGGTTCAGGAAAGTTTTCAGGCAGTCCTGAAGACAGCTACCAAGAGATAGCCTAAAACCTTAAACACTCTGCGTTCTGAAGCGTAACACACAATTCGTAAATTTGTTGTCGTTGTTGTTCAGCTTTTCTGTGTGTAACATATCTCATCAATAGCTGAGAGGAAGTAAAACTAAATGCTATGGTGTCAAGAAATGCGTTCAACATTATGTTTAACAAACCTGCTCAGTAACCTGCTCACTTGACTGGGATAAGTGGTGCACACCATCTACCTGGATTTCTCCAAGGCTTTCGATAGTTTCCCACAGCCTCCTCCGGGAGAAACCGGTATGTTAAGGCTAAAGAAGTCATCTGTGCAGTGGACAAAGAACTGACTTCACAGGCTGCACCCAGAGCTTGGTCGTGAATAGCTCTTTTTCAGGCTGAGAACCTGTCAGAAGTAGGGTACTCTTGGGATTGATACTGGGACTAATACTGCTTAATATCTTCATAAGTGATCTGAATGACAGAATCATGTGTACTCTGATGTTTGCTGACAATATCTATCTGAGTGGAAAAGCAGACACTTTGAAAGGAAGAAACACCCTTTCACCTGCAGGGAGTCCTGGGTACTCCATAAAGTGGGCTGACAAGAACCTCATGAAGTCCAACAAAGAAAAATCTAAGGTCTTGCACCCAGGCAAACATAATCCAAGACTTCAGCACAGGCTAGGATCTACCAGGTTAGGGAACACCTCTGTGGAAATGGACTGGGGCAGGTTCTGCTGCACAGCAAGCTCAGTGTAAGTGAACAATGTGCTGCTGCAGCAAAGAATATTAACAGGATGCCAGATTCCATCAACAAGGGCATCATGAGCAGAAATAAAAAAGTCATTATCCTCCTTGACTCAGTACTTTTCAGGCCACAGGCATACTGTGTTCAGTTCTGGTCTCCATAATACAAAAAAGATATGGATAGGCTGAAGAGGGTTCAGACAAAGATTATCAAAGAGCAGGGAAGCCTACCATACAAGGAAAGGCTGGGAAAACTGGGTTTGTTCATCCTTGAGAAGACTGCTTAGAGAAGACTTTATCACCATGTTACAGTATTTAAAGAGTGGCTACAAAGATGGAGACTTCAAGTTTACAATGAGTCATGTGGAAAAGATGGGTGCAAATTACTCCTTTTATGAAATTTTATGAATTATGAAAAAGAAAAAAAAAATCACAATGACAACAATCAGCCACTGGAATAGTAATCCTAGAGTAGGTAGAGGTGGACTCCACAACATTGGACACTAAAGATTTGACAGGACAGGGTATTGGGTCATCTTGTCTAGACCATGCTTTTGCTAGAAAAGGTTGGACCAGTTGATCAATCCTTGAGGTCCCTTATTCTATCAAAATAATAGGTAGGAAATGCAAAAAATGTTACTGCAATGTAAGATGCAATATACATTATACATTTTTTAGATGTCAGATCTTTTACATTGTCTCTTTTTGTATGTACTCAGTTCCTAAAGTAAATGTACAATAACTGTTTCTCTTTTTTGGGTAAATACTTTTTTACTTCACTTTTTTTTTCATGTAGTTACAGTACAAGGATTAACTTGTCAACCAAAAGGCTGCTTGCATTTCCAAATGCTATTCCAGAAGACTAGAAATCAGGAGGTAGGAATCTAACAAACATGTGAGAAATTAAAGTCAGGTCTGAAGGTGGTCCTGAGATGATGATGATAAAATAACTAAAACTGTGAGTTAAAAAAACTTTAATAAGAGCCTTAAAAAAACTTTTTTTTTTTTAAATAAAACAAAATTGTTTGAAGAGCAGTAACGAATCACCAAACCAACACTGACATGACATTGAACATCTTATCTCACCAAACATCTTATTTGACAGAAATGTGTTTACCCTGGAGCTTAAAGTTGGGCAGACTTTTCGGTAATAGTAATCAAAATAATTAGTTTCCTCTTAACAAAGGCCTATACTATATCTCACAGAAGAAGAAAAAAACAGAAGGATGACAGCTGAAACTCAGATATGCAGCTCTTTACACGAATGTGTTTTAGAAAAATCAGGAAAATATTGAAATATGGAAAATATTAAAATTACGACAGTAACAAAGAGTATCTGTGAATGTATGGATACAGAAAGAACAAAAACCCCAACCCCAAAAAACATTTGCCTACATTCTGTTAAAAGACAGAATCACTGAATCACCGAGGCTCTGAGATCATCAAGTCCAGCCTATAACCTAACACCACAACATCAGCTAAACCATGCCACCAAGTGCCACATCTGATCTTTTCTTAAAGGCCTTCAGGAAGGAGGAAGTCTCCTCCATGACCTCCCTGGGCAGTCCATTCCAGTGTGTAATGACCCTCTCTGTGAGGAAGTGCTTCCTAACAGCCAACATAAACCTTCACTGGTGCAGCTTCAGGCCATGCCCTCTTGTCCTGTCACTAGTTGCCTGGGAGAAGAGGCCAACCCCCACCTGACCACAGCTTCCCTTCAGGTAGTTGTAGAGAGTGACAGCGTCCCCTCTAAGTCTCCTCTTCTCCAGACTAAACAACTCCAGCTTCCTTAGCCTTTCCTCAACTGACTTTCCCTCCAGCCCCTCACCAGTCTCATCGCTCTCCCCTGGACCCACTCCAGCACCTCAGTATCCTTCTTGCAGTGATGGCCCCAGAACTGCACACAGCGCTCAAGCTGAGGCCTCACCAGTGCTGAGGGCAGGGGCAGAACTGCATCCCTAGTCCTACTGGCCACACTATTCCTCATACAGGCCAGAATGCAACTGGTTTTCTGTGCCACCTGGGCACACTGCTGGCTCATGTCCAGTCTGCTGTCAGAGAGCACTTCCAGGTTCCTCCAGCCACTCATCCCCCACTCCGTAGCGCTGCATGTGGTTATTGAAGCCAAAGTGCAGGACTCTTGCACTTAGTCCTGTTGAATCCCATATCATTGTCCACAACCCATTGACCCGGTCTGTCCAGGTCACTCTGCAGCATCTTTTTACCCTCCAGTAGATCAACAATCCCTCCCAACTTAGTGTCTTCTGCAAATTTACTGACAGTAGACTTGATCTCCTCATCCAGGTCATCAGTAAAGATGTTGAGTAGAAGTGGGCCCAGTACTGATCCCTATGGGACACCACTGGTCACTGGACACCAAATGGATGTGGCACCATTCACAACTATTCCCTGTGCCTGCTTATCCAGCCAGCTCTTAACCCAGTGAAGGGTGTACCTTTCCAAGACTGAAGAATGAGAATCTTTTAAAGGTATATGTACACACATATTTTCAAACATCTAAACAATTTACAGAACTTGTAAGCAAGTTCCTTATCATATATGAGAATATATGAAATATATATAATCCTTATTATACATGAGAACAAGGAGGCTTTTACTTTTTCAGATGTGTATCAATTTAAGCTTCATGTCCTAAACATATTTGAAATCAGACAATTAAATACTTTAACTGAGTAACTGTGTGCCTTGCAATTCCATCAACACTTTGTATTTTTTTAATTAAAAATACTTTGGTTGAAAAAAATACATATATTTTTGTCAGAGATAGTGTGGTTCGTGGTAGGAAATAAGCTTCTGATGAATGTGTTCTACCATCCTTTTGCTTCCAGAACTCATTAGCTAATATTATTTTCTGTTGATCTCAATGTTTCCACTAGCAGATGCCTTTAGAATTAAGAAGTCTTATATGGCTTTGAACGTGTTTGATGAGAAATAATTGGAGTGCATGCACAGTGTCCAAAGAATTAAGTTAGTCTATAGAAAGGGCAACAGAACTAACTCATCTCCGAAACAAAAATGATGTCAAAAAGAGGGTTTTTTCATTTATGAATAGTAGGAGCTTTAGAGAGTGTTACATCAAAAATTACGGATAGACAGTGAATGCTGACATTGCAAAATAAACTTCAGCATAGAAGATGTGCAAACAACACATCTTTTCCTAAGAACAATGGCATATTTGCATGCTTTTAATGCTTACATTAATCAAACATATCATTTCATAAAAGTAGCTAAGCACAAAGGACTATCATAAATCTTGAAACAAAAACTACTGGTCTCAGCAATTCTTAGCTATGTAGAATCCTAAATATTACTATAAAACAAACAGACTATGATTTCTGAAACCATTAAGGCAGTAAATCTAAACTTCTGTAAATACAAATACATTTATGCACTGGAAAACCATACCGGAAATATATGCTAAAAAAAAAATTATTAAACTGGCATTTACTAATTGCCTGGCCCCAGTCTGCCATTGCTCAAGATTTGTTTTCAAAACCTAAGTAATGAAATATAAACTTTCCTCTCCAATATCTTTTTAAAATAATTGATTGAAATCCAAGTATAGGTGAGGAATGACTATTTTGGAATAGAGGAATCAGATTTTAAAAGACGTTGATAAGTTGGAGCAGTTTGAAATAACGCAGTGGATGCAAATTACAACACTTTTATAAGGACAATCAACTATGCAAGCACAAGCAGAGGAATGACTTGATAAACAGCAGCTCTTTTGAAAGAGATTTGGACATTACAGATCAACACAGACTAGATAAATACTGTGACTCCTGTGAGAAAAACATAAACAATACTGAACTAAATAAATGAAATTCCATCACTAAAATCACAGACTAAGTTCAAAGATACAGTTAGGTCTGACAGACCTCAGAGAGAATCCCTCACAGGCTTGGGCACCATGCTGACCTAGGATCCCAAAGGCTATTAACACAGAGGCCCAGTCTATTGCATATAAGACTAAGTACACATATGACAATAGTCTGCAAACACAGCACAGGCTCCCTTAGAAGGAATAAGATCAATTGTCTTCTTACTTGGGAAGGAGTAAGTAAGGGTCTTGGTGTATAGGAAAACATGCTACATTTTGTGAAAACTTCTGACTGTAAGGATATTGAAGAGTCCTAAGGATGCTCCCCAAGCTGGAGGTATTTCAAAACAAGTCAGCTGCCTAGCCACCTGTTAAGAACAGTTAATCACAGCTGATTTTTGCCTTTGAGACAGGGAACAGCCTGAATGGCTTCCTCAGATAACTTGTACATGTTCCTTCTGTGACTCTCTAGGCTTCCTCTCAGTAATAATCAAATAAAGAGAATAAAGGAAGAAAAAACAAATAATGAAAAAACTATGAAAAGTGTCTGGCAACAAGACTTATGATAAGAATAAAACAGATCCTAGTAACATTTCAACAGTACTAATACATAGCCATGGTATGATAGTTAATAATAAAAAGCATTAAAAAATTGTTGCATGTTTGTGTGGGAGGATGATTACATGTTATGTAAACTTCCTTGTATACTAGATACTGTCATGAATGCTAATTATTATCTGTTGGAAATAAAGATATTAGATAAGAATGCCTGGACAGTTACTTCAAAGAGTTAAGGCAGGAGGGCTCTAGAGTGCCAATGTAAATTTTTTAACCAGTCTTAGACTGTGTGTACAAACTGATACACTGTGAATGTAAAAAGGAAATTACTTGAAAAGGACAGATAGAATATTCTAGGTTGCAGTTTGTCATAATATTAATTCCAAATAAACAGAAAAGCTGTCAGAAATCTGCATGATACAAGTTCAAAAGAAAGATAAATACTAATGCTTGTGTAAGAATAGGTTTTATCATCTAAGATTTTTTTACAGTTCCTTGCTTATTTAAAAGGATAATGAAAAATACTTAGATACCAATCAGGGACTTAACTTAGTAGTACAGAACACCTCCTTGACTGAAAAATGCAGACACAAACCTGTACTAGTTTAGTAAACCATACACTAAATTTATGATATTTTTTAGACAGTCTTTACTCTGAACATAGAATCATCAGGGCTGGAACCTTAAGGGACCTCAAGGAGCATCTAGCTCCAACCCCCCTGCCATGAGCAAGGACATTCCATGCTATAGCGAACAGGTTACCCCAGCCTGGCCTTAAACACCTCCAGGGATGGGGCTTCCACCACCTCCCTGGGCAACCTGTTCCCATGTCTCACAACCCTCATGGTGAAGAACTTCCTCATATCCAATTTGAACCTACCCACTTACAATTTTGCTCTATTCCCCCTAGTCTTATCACTACTTGACATTCTAAAATGTCCCTCACTAGCTTTCCTGCAGGCCCCTTTCAGATACTGGAAGGTCACAATAAGGTTTCCTCAGAGCCCTCTCTTCTCCAGAGTGAACAGGGCCAACTCTCTCAGTCTGTCTTACTAAGAGAGGTGCTCCAGCCCTCCCATCATCCTTGTTGCCCTTCTCTGGACATGTTCCAGCATGTCCATATCTTTCCTGTAATAGAGGCTCCAGAACTGGGTGCAATACTCCAGGTGGTGTCTCACTAGAGTGGAGTAGAGGGGGAGTTACCTCTCTCAACCTGCTGGCCACAATTCTCTTGATGCAGCCCAGGACCGGTTGGCTTTTTGGGCTGCAAGTTCACCCTGGTGTCTCACGTTGTGCTTCTCATCCACCAGCACCCCCAGGTCCCTTTCCCCAGGGCTGCTCTCAAGCCTATCACTGCCCAGTCTATATTGGTGCTTGGGATTGCCCAAACCCAGATGCAGGACCCTGTACTTGATCTTGTTGAACTTCATGAGGCTGGCTTGGGCGCACCTCTCCAGTCTGTCAAGGTCTCTCTGGATGTCATCCCTTTCCTCCAGCGCATCAGTTTGGTGTCATTGTCGAACTNATTCCCCCTAGTCTTATCACTACTTGACATTCTAAAATGTCCCTCACTAGCTTTCCTGCAGGCCCCTTTCAGATACTGGAAGGTCACAATAAGGTTTCCTCAGAGCCCTCTCTTCTCCAGAGTGAACAGGGCCAACTCTCTCAGTCTGTCTTACTAAGAGAGGTGCTCCAGCCCTCCCATCATCCTTGTTGCCCTTCTCTGGACATGTTCCAGCATGTCCATATCTTTCCTGTAATAGAGGCTCCAGAACTGGGTGCAATACTCCAGGTGGTGTCCCACTCGAGTGGAGTAGAGGGGGAGTTACCTCTCTCAACCTGCTGGCCACAATTCTCTTGATGCAGCCCAGGACCGGTTGGCTTTTTGGGCTGCAAGTTCACCCTGGTGTCTCANATGTTTCCCCTTTTCAGTCATTGAGGACTTCACCAGATTGTCATGACTTTTGGAATACAACAGAGTGGTTCAGCAGCAACTTCATCCACCAGTTCCCTCAGTACCCATGCGTGTATATAGAATGCTCCTTGTTCACCTTAAATATGGTGCTCAAGTTGAACTCACTTCAGGCCTTAATGTGAAGACATTGGCTGGGCATGACATTGAGCTAAGGATCCTAACATTCAGCAAAACACACAGGGTTGCCTCCCACATAGAGTTGTCCTACTGCTTCCCAATAAAATCCAAAATTCACATCTTTTTCAAAACTGGGAAAAAATACATTTGTTGTTGCTACAATGTAAAACAGACCAGCCGATTATGCTTTTATAGTGGAATAAAATTTACTTACATCAGTATTACAGGAGCGATACCGCTTCCTTTCTCCAAGACAGTATTTGCCTCCACCTGAAGGCCTGAAAAAACATGTTTCATGTATTAATATATGTATTAATACAAACGAAAGTTCATGAGATATACTAATGTATTATTACTATAAACACAAGTCCAAGAGATATATATTATACCAATAAAAAGAAAAAAGATGTAAGTATTAAGGTGAGATTTAAAAATATTATATTTAATAACTACTGTAGCATTGACTTGAATTGGAGCAGATAACAATGGTAGACACTTGAAAATCATCATTCATATAGTACTATTCAGTTTGTATAGGTCCCAAACAATATAGCTTAACTGTATTTTGAACATTAAAAAAAAGGCATTGTTTTTAGCTATTTGCTTGATTTATAAGAGAATGAGAAATGTGTAAACAACCTATGTGATTTTCTTTTTTTAACATTTTCATATTACACATTAAATACAACAAATGAAACATTGCCTAGTAAATACTAAAGCCATCAAAGACTGTATTTTCTAGTTTCTGAATCTGATTCTGATTTTTAATTAGGCAGTATTAAATCTGAGCAGATTTCTATTACTGTGTATAAGACACTGGCTTTCTAAATTCCCAAACTGTCCAAGAATATTATTTATCTCCACAGAGGTCAAATAATGAATTAATGTTAACTTAAATGGAATTGGAAGACTATTCGGAGCTCAGCTCTTTGGCTCTTAATTGGAAAACAGAAATTAAAAACATTTGTTGTTTGTTATACAATAAAGAAACAACAGATTTTGTGATTAACTGAAAAGAAAATCACTATTTTTTACATTACAGATATTTATTTGAGCAATGATATCTTGAATCATTTTTTTTCCCTAATGCAGACATACATACTCCCCCAAAATGTATTTGCTTGCTGTAATGCTAAACATTTGGAGTGTGATCATCTTCCAACATATTAACCCATATAAATGGTAACAGCAGTAGTCAAAAAATCTTAGGAAATTACTCATGCTCCAAACAAACATTTCACTAGTATTTTTACATACTGCTGTGGGGGAAAAAAAAAAAATTGTTTATTATTCTCTCAGTAACACGGTCTGACATGCTATCAATGTATATGTACAATTTCTGCTTTTGAATTCATTAAGTAGTGCTATTTGCCAGATTTGATAGTTATTGCTAATGATAGAAGATGAGCAGACCACCTTAAACAGCAGTAATGTGACATTATGGTGTCTGTCTTGCAGAGTGCAGTGGAAAGCCAATGTATAGCCTTGCTTGCAAAATATGGGTACCAGCAACAAAGAACCTAAATGTTCAGGGAGAATGTAAGACAAGAGTGACAAAAGCCACGGAATGGATATTCAAAGAAGGAAGCACAAAAGCTTAATGTTTTGAAGAAAAAGTGACCTTTAAAACCAATAATGATGATGGAAATAGAAATTATAGACTTGACAAGAACAAGAACAGAGTAGCAAAACTGTCCTTATGTGATGACCTGTAGGTGTGAAGACGTAATCAGAACACAGCAAGCAGCAACAGATAAAAAAGGCAGCGATATGTTCATCAAAGCAAGCAATGGAAATAAGCAAGCATTCCTCACCTAAAAAGTGTAGTGACAGAGAGAGGAGAACTTACCTGACAGACCTTCTTTGGAACAGCACTCAGGACATTGGAAAGCAGAAAGACAACAGGACCAGGACAGATACGAACAATAGATCAAGTTGTAGAAGAGAAGCTGGCTCCTCTTGAGAGACAGTAGATGGACCAATAGGGAGTAGTGTCGAGAAGAGAAGTTCCTGAATTGTTTTAGGAGTCAGTGGGGAGTCACAACTAGGTGTTGGATGTGACAGCATATAAATGTATGTAACATAATACTACTAACTATAGTTTATGTGTAAGCAGTCATATGTAAAGGTTTGGAAATACTGTGATGTTCTTTTTAATAAGTAACTGGCAATACTCATATTACAGACCAGTATTTAAGGTAATATACCTTAAAAAAAAAAGTCAAAAGGATAATTAGAATATATTTTGCATGGACAGCTAGTTGCAGAAAGAAAATCATTCTGCTTACTGCTAAATATAAATCCAGCTATCTTTTACAGTACATAAGATACATTAAAAATGTGCAAAGTATGTCTAGTGAACTTCTCCTGTTTAAGTGTTTCTGTCTGCTATTTTGAAGACAAATGTTGGCAAACTAGCAAAGCATTTTTACAGATAACATGTGAAACCACAGTTTTGAATCATTTCCAAATGTGTCTTTTTGTTGGCTCCGGCTTACTTTAGCTACTTACGCTGGACTGTCACAGTGTCTTATAGATGAGGAGACTCCTCCCCCGCAGGTCCTGCTGCACTCTCCCCATATTGACCACGGACCCCAACCCCCATCTATGCTCTGGGGCCAAGTGCCAAAAGGTACGCACTCTCCCTGATAACACCACTGAAAGATTTCACAGAAAAACACAAAATTAGCTTCCAGACTGACAGTTATCCAGACAGAAAAAAATGTAAGGGTCAGGCAATGACCAATTATAGGCATTAGCATTCTCTGTGTAGATAACAAGACTAATATTTTACTTTGTCTAGCCATGTTTAGACATTGGTGAGGGTGTGTGTGATTTGTTAATTGTCTTCACTACATCTTGAATTATAGGTCCCTAATACATAGCAGAAGTTAAAGCAAGTTTAAAATAAAGATGTGCTTTTTACTTCATATATCCTCCTTAATGTTTCAACTTAAAGGAACTGCAGGTTGCTTACATAATTTTTAAATATTAAGATTAATTTCTAAGATTAATTTAGCAAAACACCTTCCACTTGGGACTGATGTAGGGG
Source organism: Ramphastos sulfuratus (assembly GCA_013399055.1). Classification (NCBI taxonomy): domain Eukaryota; kingdom Metazoa; phylum Chordata; class Aves; order Piciformes; family Ramphastidae; genus Ramphastos; species Ramphastos sulfuratus. The sequence continues at coordinate 48,679 of WBNM01008853.1, read as the reverse complement.
CTTCGATACACAAAATGAAAAATTTCCCCCAGAAGTACTTTTAAGAAAGTATTCCCTTGAATTTTAAAATACAAAGCCTGAACAAGGTTACAATGGAAGAAGAATGTGTTGCAGTGCTTCATTCATACTAACTCTACAGACATAACAAAAGTAGTGCCAAAGCATTAGACATGGTACAGAATATAATTATGTAATAGTGACTGGCCACTTGTTCATGGACAGAATGAACATGTGTTCTTCACTCATGCAAACACTTAAAACTTCCCAATACTTACCAAATCACAGACAATTCACATAAAAAATGGCTATGTGTTAAAATAAGTTTTTAATTTCCTTCATCAGAAACCTTTTTTTAAACCATTCAGAAATAATCATTGAGATCAAAGTCTGATCCACATTCTGGTGCCTACTGCATCACTAAGAATCCAGAGTAGCTAAGTTAGATAGCCCCTTCCCACTGTCATAAGCTGTTGGGTGACAACAGTAGAGCACAGCTTCAGGTCTGTTGTGACCTGAATCTGTACATGACACTTCCAAAAGGTGAGTAAATGAGGATTAACTCCCTTGAATTCCTGTAACATTGGCCCTTTCCAAAAAGAAACCCAGACAACTTCTGTGTCCAAAATTAGCATTATGTATTTGACTAAAGCACTGTGACAGGCACAGAAGACAGGGACAGATATAAGCCTGTTCAGCCTTAAATAGTACTGTAAGACTCAGTGTTGACTTTATACTAGTAAGTACAAAAAGCCAAGTAATGTGGGACATATGTAAACAAGTAAATAAGTAAATACAGACATTCACAATGACCTGAACTATACCAGATATTTCTGAAAGCAGCTGAAAAGAGAATTTAACTACTTAGGTTAAAAAAAAAAAGAAAAAAAGTTTGATGACAACAAAGATTGTACAGATCTTAAAACCATGATAGTCTTTTTTGGCATCCAATGGGGAGTGCAAAAGGTTGAGGTAATGAAATATCTGAGCAAGGCCTGTTAAAACAACGTTGTTATACACACTTTTTATATTAGCTGAACAGTCCATATTTACAATGTGGGTCCATCTGTTTGCATGGTGGTATTACATAAGTCCTTAAAGCTGCTATTTGGATGCTGCATTCTTGCTTATACGTAATTTCAGTCCATTTATGGGCAAAACAGGGGGGGAGACTCTCAGCTTTTCAGAATTTTGAGTATCCTCAGAATGCCCAAGCCAGCATGCTTTTGTTGCTGCATCGCCTGAATCTGTCCCAGGGTTATCGCTCAGAGTTACATAATTTTTTTCCAATACCAACCAGAGATCTGCCTCAAGGCTGAATATTTGTGACTGGCAGGGTGTGTGGGACAGTAAAGGCAAGTGTCTAGGAAAGTGGTGATCTTCAATGTTTGAAATTTCACCTCTGAATAAAGGTAGAATCCTGATAAACTAGTAAAATATTTGGAAAAATCATGTTGCCAGCCTGGCAGTTCCCAAGAGACACAAATCACTGCAATGTGCTTGGGCTTTGCCAAGTCGTTTTCAACACTACTCAGTGTCCTCAAAGGAAAGAGGTTTCTAAGCGTAAAGACAGACCAGTAGCAGCACCAGAGAACCAGTCTGTGCTGGTATCAGTCACTCTTATCCAGAAAAAGAAATACAAAGGATGATGACAAACCAGGGCCATCACAAGAACAGGATGAAGTGCCAGAGGTAATCATCTGATCCTTATCCCTGAGTGAGCTGAGACAAGTGAAAGGATTTTGGATGCCCTCCAGGCAAGCATATTACCACCTGGCTATTCTGATGCTTGGGATAAGAGGGTCAATAGTTTGGAATTACAAGGCAAGGAAGCCAAGCAGCTGTGATTCCTGTCTAGGGAAAGGGGCACTGACAAGGTGTTTGGACAACAGACACAGACCCTCAGCCTTTGCAGGCAGCTTCTGTCAGGCATGAAGAAAAGGTACACCTCCAAGGAAGATGTTATACGTCACCTAGGCTAGTAAATCATCATAGAGAGAGGTCCCCAGTACTTGAGGAAGTCAGTGGTACTGGAGGTGATTTATAATGATCAGAATGACTAGCAGTCATCCTCAGATCCAGATGGAGTCAAATGGACACCATTGGTATTGTGTAATTTCCACAAAATGTGCCACCATCACGTGCCAACTCCCTGGTAGTAGTGTTCTGGAAAAACGGTCAGGGACAAATGGTGGATAAATTGGTTAACCAGCTCTGATAATATGAGGGAAATCTCTCTTTCTCTGTACAGGCCTGCATTTCAGTTGTGGTGGAACTGCCCCAGGCCTTCTATCAATTCAAAGAACATACGTCCTACTCTCCACCTGTGTGGTCCCATATCTCAGCTATCAGTAACAGACACTTCCCTATGCAAGAGAGAAGAGTCTGAGAGGTTGACCTTTGGTTTTACCTATATGACTACAGAGAGGACATAAGGGAATGGGATGGAAAACCCACTTCAGTGCCAGATGCAAGAGCACATGAGCTGTGAGGGAAAAGTAGTGAAAGATAATTCCTTCAGGAAGAACACTGTTCCAGTTTCAAGTGAAAACATAGAACTGAACAGGAATGGAACAGAACAGAAATGGAACAGAATGGAATAATGGGACAGAACAACAGAATAGAACAGATAGGACTAGAACAGAATAGAAGGAATAATCTTTCTTCTAATTTTCCTGAAGGAACCAAGTCATTTTCACAAGAAGTGAGGAATTCTGACCAGGATTTGAGAGCACCTGCCTTCAGAAAGGTAGAGGAAAGGGACTTTTTGGTTTACTGGACTGTGTGGATCTGAGAGTCTGGCATATCATACTCACAGGAATATAAGGCTCTAGTAGATACTGGTGCACAGTGTACCCTATGCCATCAAGCTATAGAGGCCTTGAGCCCATCTGTATATCTGGGGTGAGAGGGGGACCCCAACAACTAAGTGTATTGGAAGATAAAGTGAGTCTAACCAGAATTGAGTGGCATAGACACCCCACTGTGACTGGTCNGATAAATTGGTTAACCAGCTCTGATAATATGAGGGAAATCTCTCTTTCTCTGTACAGGCCTGCATTTCAGTTGTGGTGGAACTGCCCCAGGCCTTCTATCAATTCAAAGAACATACGTCCTACTCTCCACCTGTGTGGTCCCATATCTCAGCTATCAGTAACAGACACTTCCCTATGCAAGAGAGAAGAGTCTGAGAGGTTGACCTTTGGTTTTACCTATATGACTACAGAGAGGACATAAGGGAATGGGATGGAAAACCCACTTCAGTGCCAGATGCAAGAGCACATGAGCTGTGAGGGAAAAGTAGTGAAAGATAATTCCTTCAGGAAGAACACTGTTCCAGTTTCAAGTGAAAACATAGAACTGAACAGGAATGGAACAGAACAGAAATGGAACAGAATGGAATAATGGGACAGAACAACAGAATAGAACAGATAGGACTAGAACAGAATAGAAGGAATAATCTTTCTTCTAATTTTCCTGAAGGAACCAAGTCATTTTCACAAGAAGTGAGGAATTCTGACCAGGATTTGAGAGCACCTGCCTTCAGAAAGGTAGAGGAAAGGGACTTTTTGGTTTACTGGACTGTGTGGATCTGAGAGTCTGGCATATCATACTCACAGGAATATAAGGCTCTAGTAGATACTGGTGCACAGTGTACCCTATGCCATCAAGCTATAGAGGCCTTGAGCCCATCTGTATATCTGGGGTGAGAGGGGGACCCCAACAACTAAGTGTATTGGAAGATAAAGTGAGTCTAACCAGAATTGAGTGGCATAGACACCCCACTGTGACTGGTCCCGAGGCTCCATGCATCCTTGGCATAGACTACCACGGAGAGGGTATTTCAAGGACACAAAACAGTACTAGTGGGCTTTGGTATAGCTGCTTTGGAGATGCAGGAAAATACATGGTTGTCCATCTTGCCTAATTGCTCAGAGGACCCTTCTGTGATAAGGTTGATAAGGGTTAGAGAGCTGCGGGTGCCAATCATTACCATGATAGTGCAACAGCAACAATATGCACCAACCAAGACTCCCCAGTTTCTATCATCAACTGATTTGTCCATTGGAGAGCCAAGAAGTGATCAGCAAAAATTGTTCACCCTTCAACAGCCTCATATAGCCAGTGTGAAAGTCTAACGGACTAACAGTAGACCACCGTGACCTGAATGAAGTTGCACCAGCGGTAAGTGCTGCTATGTCAGACTTGCTTCAGTACCAGTTGGAGTCAAAGGCACCCAACTGGTATGCCACAACTGATATCACTAATGTGTTCTTCTCCATTCCTATTGCACCAGAGTGCTGGCTGCTTAGAGGGAGAGCCAGCATATGTGCAATTGACCACCTCTCAGGGGTGGAAACAGAGATGCACCATTTGCTATGGACTAATACAGACTGCATGACTTGAGCTGCTTTGGAAGTGATTGATACTGACACACAGCTCCTCTTGGCATCCTGACTGCTGATAGTGGGCTGGATATTCAAAGGAAACATTTCCGCTGTACACCAAACTACTGATACCACATGGAGTAAGTGGGTTGCACTGATAACACAATGGGCTTGAAGCAGGAGACATAGCAGTCCAAGAATCTTGGAACTGATCACAAACCAGCCAGAGGGCAAAGATTTTGGAACGTTGCCAGAGGAGGAGGTAGTAACATGTGCCCAAAAGGCCACACCATATAATAAGCTACCAGATAATGAAAACAATATGCCCTGTTCACTGATGGGTCCTGCCTCATTGTGGAAAACATAAGGGTAGACAGCTGCTGTGTGGAGTCCTACACAAGGAGTCACTGAAGTAGTTCAGGCAAAAGCTGATTTGAGTCAGTTTGCTGAGGTGAAATCCATCTGACTGGCTTTAGATATTACTGAGCAGGAAAGGTGGCAAATGCACTGTGGGGGTGACTACAGCAATGGAAGCTAGAAAAACTTGGTAGTGCAGAGGTTAAGTCTATCTCGGGTGCTGAATTATGGCAAGATATTAGTGCTTGGGTATAAAATTTGGTAATGAAAGTACATCATGTTGATTCCTATGTACCCGAGAACCAAGCCATTGAAGGACATCAAAAGAACCAGCATGTGGACCAGGTTGCTAAGACTAAAGGGGTTCAAATGGATTTGGATTTCCAACAGTAAGCATTAAGAATTTATAGGTCACTGGGCCTATGACACCTCAGACCACCAAAAAAGAGATGCGGAACATACGGATGGGCCCAAGACCAAGTGCTGGTTTTAACCATGAACACATCTGCGTGCATTATCCACAAATGTGAAATGTGCTGCAATCCAGCAAACCAAGCTGTTAAAGCTGTAAAAGCCAATGGCTCTTGAATTTTTATCACTTTTGCCCTTCTGATTCTTTTCCCTATCCCTGAAAGAGTGAGTGAGAGAGTGGATGGAGGCCTAAATGGTTGGTGGAGTCCATCCATCACACTGTTCTTCAGGGAAAAACTGAGAAGAGTTTATCATTCTTGGAGTTCTAAATTTACAAACTGGATGTTTATGCCACTGAGCAGACTCCCATCAGAGGAACATGCCCTTCATATTGAGTTTCTCTTAAATCATAGAATCATAGAAAGGTAAGGTTGGAAGGGACCTCAAGGATCATCTAGTTCCAACTCCCTGCCATAGGCAGGGACACCTCCCACTAGTACAGGTCACTCAAGGCCTCATCCAACCTGGCCTTGAACACCTCCAGGGAGGGAGCAGCCACAACCTCCCTGGGCAACCTGTTCCAGTGTCTCACCACCCTCACTGTAAAGAACTTCCTCCTAACATCCAGTCTGAATCTCCTCTCTGCCAGTTTAAACCCATTACCCCTCGACCCATCACTGAATATCTGCATAACACTTAATGCAGTCCATACAGTGAACTCACACTTTTAGCTACTTTAGAAATACCCAGTGTTTTGCTATGCCTTTACTGGTACAATTATTATAGAGAATGAAATATTTATGTGATTTACATGAGGCATTTCATTTTTCATCTCATTATAGTGATGCATTCAAGTTACAAAGATTTCATTAACTAGAGACAATAATTTCTTTGCAGTATTCCATTAAAGATGCTACACAAGTACACGAACAGTTGTCTGATGCTAAATCCAGAAAATATTAAACTGCTTGTAAAAATAAAAATGTAATGTAATACAACCATATTAAAATCAAAGTTATTAAATGAAAGCCACTCAAGAGTTAAACTCACAAGGACATCAAATACATAAAAGACCATTCAAATCATCCTAACACTATGCTGACTATATACAATAGGTGAGTGCATTTTAACTGCTTTGTCCTTCCCAAGAAGTGTAAAATCCTTGTGCTCTGCTATTTCCTGTGTCATGCAGACGTTGTCTTCCACATTCCCATATTTCCATATTAAAAAAATCTTTAAATGCTGCTGAAGTCAAATCTGAGGCCTTAGTGCTCACTTCAGTGTCTCCTCTCAATTTTATAGTGAAAATTTATCTTTCAGCAGCTGCCACTGATTTACAGAATCTCTGTCAGAGTAATTCAAAATGACCAGAGCATTCATTAGTTCTAATGGGACTACAGACACATTCTTCCTCCACATATCATAGCCACTTCACGTGCTATAATGAGGTAACAACTATTGAATAACAGTACATGAAGAAACAAGAAGAGGTAACAGCTATTTTGAAAGAGCAATTTTTCATGAAAGACTTAGAATTGAAATGTTAACTCTAACATTGAATAAACAGATTTCAGTTAAATTAGACAGTGCTGATGTATTTGAGTATGTGTAAAATTTACAAAAAATCTCTGAATAATGTAACCATCTGAAATTTATCTTCTAGAGATCATCAACAAAATAAAACATGGTATTGTTGACAACTGAGATTACTTTTGCCTGAATATTTGTTGTTAAGCAGAAGACTCATGAAAAGTGAGTTTTGATTCTGTCTCTTGTTGTGGGAAAAATATAATTCAATTTAAGATGCCATCTCAATTTCAATAATGTGTTTTCAATCACTGCTTCTACATGTATTTTGCAAGAAAACACGTTGTCCAATAGGAGGTTAAACCTACCTTACCCCAATGTCCAGTAATAACATCAGTACACAATTTAGGTATGCGAACTGCCCATTCAGTACTCTGTGTTTACTTTTTGCACATTTGCACCCTAGCAAGGATCTAAACAGTGACATTAGAATAGGGCAACATTTTTAATTACTTGACATTCAAAGACAAAGGAAACTTTGTCTTGTTAATTTACCTGTACCATTTCCTCAGTAGAGTTTTTAAAAAAACACGTTCATTTACTTTTGCAAACACATCTCTAGGTATTCCAGAGAGAAATTTTGTGTGTATTTTAAATTATTACTAGAAATAAGGCAAAAGTGTTTAATCTTGAACCTAGCTGTACACAAACACCTTCACCAAAGTGTGAACATATTAATGCCTCAAAACAGAACAAGTTCCACCAGCAGCACGAAAACACTTTATCTCTTCCCCTGTATGCAGAGAACAGCTGAGTAATATTTATGGAAAACACTTCCAAAACCTTCAGATGAAGGCAGACATCTTCTGCAGGAAATCACAGCCCAAAGAGTTAAAAGTTCGACAGGTTTATATAAGCAACTGAAAGGTTTTATAATAGAGTATTAGGCCATTTCAATCATAGGAATCCCTTCTAACTCTGCCAATAAGATATTAATGTACAGTGGATCAAATTTTGCTTTCAGTTAATAGTTACGTCAAATTTACATCAGAGTAAATAAATGCAGAAACGAACTCTCCAAATATGATACACTCTTCTTAGGCCTTTAGTGCAGGGAACATAATTTATTATATATCTGGACAGAGCTCAGCAAAATAGGACATAACTTGGTTGTGATCCTTAGGCACGACAGCAACATAAATGTAATAATAATAATTACACACTATTGAATTCTAACCTGTTATTTTCTTCTTAGTGTGTGGTAAAGAGAGCTGCATATTTTCTGATTGTGGTTTTGGTTTTGTTTTTTGTTTTTTTGGGGTTTTTTTCTTCAAGGAACTACTAATTTACAGGAATCTTTGAAGCTGCAGTTTACTGACAGGGTTGTCTGCTGTTACCAGGCATAAGCAGTTTCCCTGTGTAAAACAGTATGAATTCTGTCATTACGATCTAAAATGTAATGACGGAACAAGGTACTGAAGACTGGAAAGAGATGTTTTGTAGACAGCAAACTGATTAAAGCCTCTGGCCCACAGCAACAGTATCTTAAAGCATCTCAAGTTGTTCATTGTAGTCTCATGGCTTAAAAAATACAAATTGAGGTAAATTGCTCCTTGTCATTGACAAGGAGTGGTGGTTCCAAAATAAATCTACACTGTTGATTTAGGAGTGGGGCTTCTAGTATTTTCTGTTACTGTAATAAAAGGTAACATTTCTGGTAGAAAATGAAAGTGTCTCTATTTTCATTGGCTAACTCTTATGCACTCTATTTTCTTAAATGACTCTTTCAAGGAATTTAGTTAACATGGTTTACTAATATTTCCAAACTCAGCATGAAAAAGCCATCAGAACGATGTTGGGTCATAGGCTGCGAATGAAGCCGTCAACAAGTATTAATAAACTGTGACAGCTGCCCAAAAGCTTTTCATTCTTTTTGTTTAAACATCAAATTAAAAGTAAAAACATAGTGGATCTTTTTTCTGAAACTAGCCCAGCTAGCACAACGAAAGTTGGAATAAAAATAAATGTCAGTAACTGTTGCTAGGAAAAAATCCTATCTGGAGCAGTATCATAGAATCATAGAATGGAAAGGACCTCTAGAGGTCATCTAGTCCGGCCCTCTGTGCAGTCGGCAGGGACATTCCCACTAGATCAGGTCACCAAGGCCCCCTCAAGCCTCACCTTGAATGTCTTGAGGGAAGAGGCCTCAAATGCCCCCCGGGTAACCTCTTCCAGTGCTCCACCACCCTCATAGTAAAGAACTTGTTCCTAACATTCAATCTAACTCTGCTTTTCCCAAGCTTGAACCCACTGCCCCTCGTCCTGTCACTGCAGGCCTTTGTGAACAGCTTCTCTCCATCCTTCCTGTAGGCCCCCTTCAGGCACCAGAAGGCTGCTATTAGGTCCCCCCATAGCCGCCTCCTCTCCAGACTGAACAACCTCAGCTCCCTCAGCCTGTCCTTACAGCAGAAGTGCTCCAATTCTCTGATCACTTTCATGGCCCTCCTGTGGACCCACTCTATGAGGTCTATATCCTTCCTGTAAATCATATAGATCTTATTGACAGATGTATCAACTCCCAGACAAAAAGCAGAAATTGTTTTAATGTAATGTGTCCTCTTCACTTTGTACAAACCTGCATATAGCACAATGTCTTGGGAAAAAAATGGAATTCTCTTTCTTTCCCAGTACATCCTGTAAATAACTAAAATATTTTCCTCTCCTTAAGGTAAGTATAGATTTTGTTCTGTAACTGAGAAACACTCTTTTACTATTCTTAACTGAAAATCGAGTTTCACGACTTTGTCTAAAATTACTGATACACGAACATTGTTTTAAAACAAAAATCCATGTATGCAGACAGATACAGTAGCATCAGTCTCATCTACAGCAACAATGATTTTCTCTGCCTTTCTGTTAGGCAAATGAGTTTACTGGACTGTGCAGCAAAGACTTTCAAAGCTAAGCAGGTATACAAGTATACTAAAACAATAATTCAAAGTCAAACCACAAAGGTCACTGGGAAATACAGGCTTTTAGAAAATCCTTTTATTAAGGCAACATTTCTATATGCTTGTATGATTTTCATCTTGTAACAAAATACCAAGAGTTCAGAAGCTAGATTTATGTTATACATTATCAAAGTCTACACCAGACCTAGAGTTGTAACAGTCCTTCATGGAAGAGCGCTTTAAAAAAATTATATACAGAGAGACTATTTGACAGCTTATAGCATTTTATAGTAGGGATTTTTTTTTTTTAATTAAACTAGATATATAAAACAATTGGAAAATAATTCTGCAAGTATATTTGGAAAAAATAACTTTTTAGGCTCTTAAGAGTTGCTCACATGTACTTTAATTTTCTAGTTCTTTCTTTCTGTAGTCTTTAAATAATAAATTGTATCTTCAAACAATAAATTATTTGTACTTTTGTACTCACCCCCTTTTCAATGCTCCCTGTTTGGCAAAGAGTACCTTCAGCTGCTGGAATGCTGTTGGTAACACAGCGATTACTTTTGCTGAGGCACCAGAGCTCTCTACACACTTCCTAGGAAAGAAGGCAGAAGCAAGTTGATCAGAATAAAAGGCTTAAATAATTTCCAGTCTTCATGCACACATGTATACACAAATTTGCTTTGAAGAGAGACTATGAAGAAGTGGGCTGGATATAGATGGTTATGATATATTCTGGAGCATTTTCTACATGGTAAAACATACTACTAATTTTGAAGTATGAAGCAGCAACAATTAATTTTGTTTCCTTTGGTTAAAACTGAAGTTTCTGAGCCCGTGCTACTTCCACTTTTCTTCTATAAACTTGCTAAAACAGTGCAGTTAGTGTGGTTAGTAGTAACTGAGCAATGTACTAAAATATTTCCTTCGGGCTTTTAAGATTTGGGGTTGCTATTTCATAAATTATTTAGCCTATCCTACTTCCCCGTGTTGTCAGTATTAAAAAACACAGGTTTTCAAATAACTTTTTTCCTACCTTATATTCTCATTTATTTTTGCAGATTTACTCACTTAAATCTAGCCAGTTCTTTTGATGCTGAACACTCATTGCTGCTTCAACTGTCCTTGGATTCAGCTATGTGTGTAGAATGAAATCAGAAGTGTTTTGTTTTACAGTATATGACTTACATTACAATCTTTGAGGCATTACTTTGAGATCTGTGTAAGAGTTTGCAATCTCCTTATAAATATATTTGATTTTCAAGTATTTTTTACAATTTGAAAGATACTCAGATCTTTCAAATTATCTTATTATAATCATTATTATGTAATTTTGTTATTCACTGCTTGAAATCATGTCCTAAAATTAATCCTTGTACATATTCTAAGGCTGAACCTTGGTATAAAGAACAGAAAGGAAGACAGTGTTCAAGTCAATAGGTATCCTGCCCCCACCCAAGCTTCATTGTTTCTCTGAGGAAATGAGTAAGTATCTAGCACCTAGGCTACCTTTTCTACACACATCAACAGGAATAACTACTACATTCTACCCTAAGATTCATGTTTCCTACATTGTACTGCTTATACGAATGGATTTATTTATGTATCATTCACCAGCACCTGTAACAATACAAGCTTTCCTGGAATAATGCAAAATTGTTTTCCAAGTTTAAAATCAGCTGGTTCCATTCTTCCAGAATTGTTAAGACGGAGTAATTATTTTCACAATCAAGATGAGCAATTTATCTTTTGAAAAGCCCATTAAAAACATATCATATTAGAATGGTCTGAAAAGAGTGAGAATGAATACTGATGATCTCTGGAGCTTCCCTCCAATTTCTGACAATTAGGCCTTAGGTATTTTGCCCTATTTTGTGAGTGACTCCATGAAAACTTAAGTGAATTACTAAGACTCCTTTTTGGATAAATATTGCCACCTGTATAATCATAACCTGTAGCCAACGTACAATTATCTTACTTTTCAGATTAAAATTTTTAATCGAAGAAATGCAAACAGCATAGATATTTACTTACTTAAATCTCTGAATAAACAACTTGGTTTTGCCACTCAGTTGATGAAATTTTCAGATTAGTATACAGACTCATTAATATATGATTTAAAATAGCAAATATAACAGGGAAAGAAGAGAAGATACATCACCAACATGATGGAGAAAGTCTAACTGGATTACAAATTTCACAGACAATTAGGTGGTAAAAATACATTAAATCAAATTCATGCCTATATTAACTATGAATCCAAACTTCAATACAGTATGGATTTAAAAATGAAGATCTAAAATTATATCTTTTCAGACACAGAATGAAGTGCTCCTGTCATTATCCTGCCTTATTTATATGTATAATTTACTTCCTCATTTTGTTGAGAAAAATAAGTGTAATTTACTTGCTTATTTTTCAGGTGTGATTTACTTGGTCAAATCATAATTAAAAGTGTTGGGCTCTGACAGTTCTGCTTCTGACCAATTTTGCATCTGATCAACTTCAAATGTTAAAATTAATAGTTGTACTGACTTTGTAAGTTTGATCTGATGTTCTGAAAAAAATCCGAAGATTCAATTGCATTAAGAAACAAAGATTTCAACCATTCCAATACTGTTCCCCCAAAGTGGGAGGGGGGGAGGAAATTTAAAAAATCAGATTTGGTAACAGTCTGGAATTCATAAACATCTATATTTCAGGGTGATTTGAATCCAGAACTATGGTTTGTTCTCCAGAGCCTCTATGCAGAATTTAACTTCTTTTAATGACTACACAAGCATACTATCTATATATTAGTATATAAGGGGAATTAATAAAACATGTATTTCACTGCAAGGCCAACACATCCAGAAACAAGAATATTTAACAATTTTCTCCTAACTAAATTCTTTCTGTATATTCAGGTTTCTATGTGAGACTAGACTTCTTTTAATTCACTGAACTAACATCACCCGGACACTTTAATTTCAAACAAATAATCAGCTGAACCATGTGAATTAATGGATACAGCACTCCAAAACTATTGTAGTAATTCACCTGTTTGCAGGATGATTCTAAGCATGTCAGCTCACCTCTCTACCCCACAGAAAGAAAAATACTTTCCTTCTGCCTAAGCTGGTTTGAGAGAGAATGAAAAGCACTGCATCAAAACTTGATATTATTACTGGCATTTTTTGATAGCTTTTATTCAGACCTTAATTTCAGCAAAAGAAAATCCTCAGCAAATCCCTAAAGACAAAATGGAAGTATCATAAACCTAGTAAGGGTTGTGTCATACTATTAATATTTGAGCAAAGACCACCACTTAAATCAGAAAGCAGTACTGAGACAGATACACAATATCCCAAAACCAACAGAATGCTTCCTTATGAAATACTATGCAGAGGATAAATTAACTAAAATAATCCAATATCTCAATTTGCAGAAGCAATTTATAGTAAAAACAATAAATTATTTTTGCAATTTCTTTCAGAGAGAGCCAAACTTAAGACATTGTTTACTTTCCCCTACTATTTGGCATTTAAAATAAAGAGTAGAATCTGAACCACACTCTCTATCACCTTATACATGAAATGAAAAGTAACAACAATCATAGAATCATAGAATACCTTCAGTTGGAAAAGACCTCTAAGATCACAAAGCCCAACTGTCAACCTAACTACACCATGGTCATTAAAGCATGCCCTGAAGTAATTTCAAAACAATGTATTTAAAAATAAGTGGAAAATCAATTTCTGCTGTTATTGCATTAAACAAAAATGGAATTATAGCAGGTACTGTTATGGCTATGTTTTCATTATTTTCAGCTGATTTTGGAAAGTTAACAGATAAATTCTGACTATCATGCACAAAGTTTTCCTTTCTCCAGCTCAACCCTATATCTATGACTACCTTAGTTTCACAGTTATTTATTCTAGCTATTTTATTACTACCACTGTCCTACCTGTAACATCTCCAAGTAACTGATTTTAATAAGCCAGCCTTAAAAAACATATGTAGAGCTGCCCTGGAAAGATCAGGTCCAAAACCACAAGTAGAAAGTATGCTGCATTTTTTCACACGCTAACATGCACACATGCATGCACGCACCCCCACCCTGCCCACCAACATATAAAGTGTCTCTTTATGGTAGCCTCTTCACTGGCAGACAGAGTATAAAGCTAACATCTTTTGCTAACACTAAGGTTGTGCGCATAAATTACCAGAGCTAAGATAAAGCAGCATAATCTGGAAAGTAATCAAATGACATCAATCTCCAAATGTGTGGATTTAATAACTATTAATTTCTAAAGCAAACAAGGGAAAGTGATTTAAAAATCCAGAAAACATAAACTGAAGCTGAGGCCTTTCACAAGATCAAGACAAGATAGATGACAACCTGTAACGGTGTATCTTAGGGCTCCATGACTTCAGTTTGGAATTCGGATGCTTGTATTTGCAGTAAATTAAACAAAGCTGAACCCATCTAGAGAAAAAAAACAGCAAATCAAATTATCTTCCTTTTGCCTAAGTGTTATCAATGATGGAGCCTCTTCTGGTTGTGTCATGCAGAGTTACATACAGGCATGTCAAATTATGCAACATCGAAGCATCCTAGATCATAATCATCGTAAATAGTAATAACACAGCACAATAAAAACTCAGTAATATGAGCAAGATCAAACTGCTGTGCTGTTTTTAATGTTTTCCATTCTAACAAAAGGCTCCAACAGAAGCATTCACATTGCATATTAAACTGTGATAATTTGGGAGTTCCTTTTCTGTTCATAAAATTTTAAAATATTCAGATTTTATATTACTTCAGCACATATAGTCTGTAATATGCTGCACCTCTTGATGAGCATTTGCTAAAACAAAGCATAAAAATAGCTTGAATTGTAACTTACAATTCAGACCTCAAAAACATCAACAAAGCATTTTCAGTCTGACTGCTGGTAACATGATTAAAAGTAGAAGACTGTAATTATGGGTGAACGTAAGAAGGTTGAAAATTTAGTTCAGATAAGCACCCAAAAATTACTATTTTAATGCTTGATGGCCAAATGCTCATTAAGTGGTGCAGCATGTTGCAAACCACAACATGCTGAAAGAATGTGAAACAGCATCTGAAGCTTAAGTCTTACATTCATGTTACCTTACCAGCATTCTTTCCTAAATATTGGGTGCTTATGTGAACCTTATGGAAACTACAGAAACCTCACAAAGTCAAGTAGCACCTTGCCTTTCAAACCCATGCAACCTACTCATCTTTATTCAAAATACATTCCAGCACCTGGAATCTCATTATCACTGCTACTATCATGTAACACACTACTCCTGCTTTGATCACATCATTGCCCTTGCACTTTTTAAACAGCTTTCATAAGATCCATATTGCATGTTACATACACGCATCTCCTTTGAATGAAAGAGAAAGAGAGGAATGGAGGATTTGGAGACAAGATAGTCCTATGAAAGAGGAACAGGACACTGTTAAGACAGGGACAACAGAAGCTTCTTAGAAAAACCTACAGAATCACGGAATGTCAGGGGCTGGAAGAGACCCCAAAAGATCATCCAGTCCAATCCCCTCTGCCAGAGCAGGATCACCTATACCACATCACACAGGAATGCAATCTGGCAGATTTTCAGTATCTCCAGGGAGAGAGACTTCACAACCCCCCTGGGCAGCCTGTTCAAGCATTCCGTCACCCTCACAGTAAAAAAACTCCTCATGTTTACATGGAACTTCCTATGCCTCAATTTCCACCCACTGCCCCTTGTCCTGTCATCGGGCATCGCCAAGAGCCTGTCTCCATCTTCCTGGCACTCACCTTTCACATATTTAAAAACATTGATGAAGTCACCCCTCAGTCTCCTCTTTGCCAAGCTAAAGATTAATACAAAAGCAATGTAAAAACAGGATTCAGAAAGAGGAAAATTTCTGAGATATTCCTTGGCTATACACACCTTAAACTTACAAACAAAACCAAAAAACAACAAGAAAAAAAGGAACAAACAAAAATCACTTCCAAGAATAAATTTGAAAGTGTTTGAATTGTTCTTNCCCCAAAAGATCATCCAGTCCAATCCCCTCTGCCAGAGCAGGATCACCTATACCACATCACACAGGAATGCAATCTGGCAGATTTTCAGTATCTCCAGGGAGAGAGACTTCACAACCCCCCTGGGCAGCCTGTTCAAGCATTCCGTCACCCTCACAGTAAAAAAACTCCTCATGTTTACATGGAACTTCCTATGCCTCAATTTCCACCCACTGCCCCTTGTCCTGTCATCGGGCATCGCCAAGAGCCTGTCTCCATCTTCCTGGCACTCACCTTTCACATATTTAAAAACATTGATGAAGTCACCCCTCAGTCTCCTCTTTGCCAAGCTAAAGATTAATACAAAAGCAATGTAAAAACAGGATTCAGAAAGAGGAAAATTTCTGAGATATTCCTTGGCTATACACACCTTAAACTTACAAACAAAACCAAAAAACAACAAGAAAAAAAGGAACAAACAAAAATCACTTCCAAGAATAAATTTGAAAGTGTTTGAATTGTTCTTAATTACAACACGATTCTGTAAGTTCTTGCACAAGAAAAGCTTCAAGCTTTAATCATTCTAAAGAGAAAAATGCCTGCACAACAGTGATAAGAAGTTTTACACTTGACCAGCAAGACCTTACACAATAAAAAAATAAATGGAAAATGGAAATGTTGATAAAATATAACAGTATAATATCAGGACCTTAATTTTATCTCTTATACACATACATTTAATACCAACTTGCAAGCAACTTAATGTAAATCCATCCAATCAAACCACTTACGTTCTGCTAACAAATACCAGGTATTATTCAATTGAACACACAAACCTAGTCATAGTATCAAAGGGTGAAAGAACAAAAGGGAAATCGTGGTTCTGGTCAAAGATGCATTAGTGGCTTCTCTGCTTTTCCTTCTGGAAAAAACAGCTTCCAGACTCTGCTTCATCTTCCTACAAAACCCTTCTATTATGCTTAATAGCTGTTTTTATTTAACATGAGTAAACCACACTTGTGTTTCATGAAAAACAGTTATCATTTAGTTCACTAACATCAAAGTTTCCAGCACCTGATTAAGATGGTTAGTTGTATTTCAGGCTATTATGTCCTAGAAGAAATATTTCAGAATCATGCATAGCAATTTGTCTATTCTCCTGGATTTGAAAGTTAGACATCTCTGAATTGGTATGTGGGAAGCTAGGAAGCAGTGAAGGTATGCCAACTGCATGTCCTGTATTTCTGTAGTCCACGCTTTCCAAGCAACTTTCCATTAATGATGGCCACTCCCCACAACTCATTAAATACTTCCAAGAGACAATTAACAAAAGGGACTTCTTTAAGGCATCAAGAAAACTCCTTATTGCAAGAACATATCTTTATTCTGACTGTTTATATGCAGCAGGTTCATGGCTTGAACTCTATTGATGAAATGTGAATGTGAATAATTAATCAAGTTTAAAACTATTTTTATGGGCAAACTAACTAGAGAACTTAAGTGCAAGCATAAGACCATGACAAATAAGAGAGCTACCTGTCATCAGCTAAAATACATTACCTGATGTGTTAAGCTCTAGTGTGAAATACAAAGTGGTTCAGTTGATTTCAGTCAACCCATGCAAAGGAGAATTTATCCCTTTTCCCCCTCCTCAAAATATTTACTGACACCAATGATGGTGGAAAAGCATAAAACGTAAAAAAATATATACCAAATGCTAGCAGCAGCACAATGCTAGCAGCCACCGGCTTTACAGATCATAAAATACACCACAGCAGTATTGACCATATGCATAAAGTACTAATTGCTATTAAAATATCTGAGATTTTAGTCTCTGCCCTAAAAAAATACGGACCATCTCTAAAGTCAAGTATTATGTTGAACCACCAAATCTCTAAGTTACAATCAGGAATACTCCAGGTAATATTTAAACTGATGAAATAGAGAAACTGAAAGTCAAGACTGGAATTCCTTTCTAGTTTATCTAGAGACAACCAACAGTTAACTAGGCAGATGCTCATAGGTCAGGTAGGTAAGGACTCAACAAAAAATGTTTTCCTCAAACTTACCTAAACAAAAGGCTTGAAAAATATTCTGAACTAAGAGTGGAAGTGGCAAAAAACAGAGTAAAGAACAATCAGCAGAAGAAAGTTCATTCAGCATCACCCCACAAAATGTAGGATATGCAGAAGCTGCATAAATGAACACAAGCTAACAATATTACAAATAACTTCAAAATCTCCCACTGCAGTGAATCCAGTAGGATACCTGAAAGCATGTAATGCCTTTGTGTCAGTACTATATGGTGACATTTTCATCATTACATAATTTCCTGAATTATGAAATAAATAGCTTGAGATACTGTCTCTCTATTCAAAGCACCTATCTCTTTATGTAAGTCCTCTAAAAATGTCCCTAGAAAATATAGTATCAATATTTATGTACAGGTAACGTTAGAAGGATCATGGTCTACTTGATAACATGGTTTTGTCTTCTCAACTCAAAAGATCTAAATCAAATCTTTGCATTCTTGTCCAATTTATTTTGCTGAACAATACAGAGGAGCCTGATGAAGAGCCACAACACTTTTGCTGTACAGTGCTGTCCATAAGTGATTAAACAGTTTAATTAGGTCCAGTACTTAAAACACCATCAAAACAACTACTAAAGACCCCATTTTAAATTAAAATTGACTCCTTGTCAGTAAACAAACACATAGAAAGGCAGACATTTGCAGCCCCTTTACTACTTTCCTTAGGATGTCTTAATTATTAACCCCCTCTTCGTGTATTTAACTTCAAGTTTCTAAGCAAGAAAAGCTGCAAAATTCTTTGCAGGATCAGGACATAATCTATGATCAAAAGCAACAACATATAGAGCGATGGATGAGGAAACATGGGAAAAGGGGTCAGTGAACACAGAGTAATACTAAAGCTATATGGCTAAAAGGTAATTTTTCAAAAGGTTAAGCCATTATAACAGAATTTTGAAGAAGAAACAACGTAAAGATTTTCCAAATTATTTTAAAAACACCAACTATCTTGACAGATACATCAAAGACCAGAGAAGAATTGAAATTTTTTGTCCTTTGGTTTGAGAGTTCAACTGTTTTTCTTGTCACATATCTCCCATAACTAAAGAACGTGAGCATGAGAATCAGGCAATTTTCTCTGAGGTTTCTCTTTGGTTTAAATTGAATTTTCTTCTGGGTCACTAAATCCCATGTTGGAAATTCTGCTCTACTCCTTTCTCATCAGGTACTTGGAAAGCACCTAAATGAAGTGCTAAAAATTTGTGCATTAACTAGGTTTATGTTAATTAGTGATTTTTACTATATTTTTTCCATCCATAGTTGTACATGTGTCTGTTACAACAGGATTAATGAACTATTAATGACATCTTTATGTGACTAGTACATCAAACAGGAACATCCAAAGCGCTAACTCTTTTGATAATGAGCAGAGTACTTAGCTTTTCTTGATATTTAGATCTAGTTTCACTACTCAATTCTAAACCACCTTTCTTATATGAATAGGTACTCCTTGTGTGGTTTTCTGTTTGCACTACTAGTCTCCAAAAAAAAATATTTTTTTTTTCTCCTTCAAAGCTATCACTTGAAATCTGTGCGATCATAATCATCATTATTTTCAGAGCATTATGGCCCTGGCAGATTGCATATTTAAATGTAAGCTCTATTTTAAATGTATATAGTTTCTTACAGTGAATATTAACCTGCTATTCTAATACAAAAATAATTTTTTTTCTCTGAGACACCTATAATTTATGCTCCCATTAACGGCACACTGACTGAACACAATATAGTACATCAATTCAGAGGACCGAATGTCACACAAAGACGTAACTTCTTTAAATTATTGCCAACCTTTTTTTGCAACTATAAGAGAATTCCAGCAAAAGCTTTAAAAAAAAAAAAAAGCAGACAGAAGGCAGAAAGCCAAGGTTACCTACACATCTTCATTATTTCAAATCACTTATGATTTAGAAATTGTTTAAGAAAGTGTGCTGCGCAATATGATCATCAAAACAATGACTGCATAGTTAATAGTATTTGAAAAAAGTAACGTGCATGTGGAACAGCCAGGTTTTACACATTATTAACTTTCCAGTTTAATTTAAAATGCAGTATATTTCCAAAGACTGTACTATAAATCATGGATTAAATACTTGCAGATTTCTTTACTCTGAAAACAAAATAGTGCACCTGATGAGAATTTGTAAGAAAAAAAAAAATTTACTTGGATGTAGTGACAGGAAACAGGGCCCTTAGAGAACAGTGGGCTGGAAGTGAGAACTTAAAAGAGGAACAATAAAGGCCACAAGAGATTTGATGAGAATTCAGGAGTAGAAGACCCAGTCAGCCAGCTACATATAGCTTTTAAATCCCTTGCACAACATGATCTGTATAAAGAGGTATCCCAGGAAAGATACTGTATTGATCACCGCAGGAATACTAGAAATGTTTTTTTTTCTTTGTAGCATGCCTTTAGTGAAGCAAATAGAATATAAATTTAATGACGACACAGTTTTATGTGAAAGATCTACAAATCAAAATATTATTGAAACTACTCACTTTTTAACCACTTGGAAGGTTTACAAGGTTTACTTGATTTGATCTCAGCTGATTATTTGATAACAAACACAGCAGAATCATAGAATTGTTTCTGTTGGAAAACACCTCTAAGACCACTGAGTTCCAACTGTCACTGTGTCCTTTTACTATACACTTCGAGCTTAAAGACTTTAAGTATTTATAAATTCACTTATAATGGTGTATGTATGCAGATTTTCATTTCTATTGTGAATTTATTTACCTTAATTATTGCACACTGGTACTGGCCGCCCACACTTTGCTAGTACTTAGCTATTCAGTATTTTATTCAGCTATCCATCATGTTCCCATAACCATAACTCATCTTTACAGAAAAGGTTCTGAACAATGTGAGAAAAAATACACTCAACATCAAAGAAAAGTGAAAAAGGAGAAAATAAAACCAGACCTGACAAATAAATACAAGTATGAAATTAATTTCAAAATGTATCTTTCAGTTGAAAAGTTAAAGCCAACACAATAGATTTCCTTTTTCAACATTATTAGAGCATGAAACTGATCACATTTAACTGAAAGTAGCGAAAATTTTGTAGTATACTTTACAAGGACCAGGATGAAATGTTCTGTACTCTTTTTATTCTTGAAAATCAAAGAAGGCTTTCCCCAAGCTCATTACTACCCATACATTTTTGTGTACAGCACAAACAAATGACTCAAGCAAAAGATGCAGCATAAGGATTATAATGTATGCTTTGCTTAAAAATGACAGCATCAGGCATGCTGTCAGAAATCTGTAAACCACTACTGCATCTAACTGAAGATTTATGGTACAGAGGAATATATACAAATGACTAAGCAGAACACTTAGCATAAGGATTAAGACTTCTTACCCCATATTTACACTGGCGGGATGTTGCTCCATACTGGAAGCGACACTGCTCATCAGCATCATACACCTGACCTGGGGCCACAGCTGGATAAAGAAAGTCACGCTTGGGAGGCTCATTATCAAGGCAAGTACCACGGCCTGAACTGTTCAACATAAAGGACCAAATCAATTAGGAATTCTACTGACTATAAATCACATTAATGATATAATGCATCTAGTTCTTACTATTAACAGCACTGGGTGTGAAATAAATATGATTGCAATAAACAAACAATAAGATGGTACACCCATAGTAAAAATTAAAATTAACTAAAGGGACTCCAGCAATTATTTTTTAAAAAATAATTGTTATTAATAAACGTGCTTGTTTTAGATAGTGAAGCAGATTTCAGATCTTATCCTTTTTAAAGTGTGATAATTTCTGAGCCACACAAGACTGATTTTAATTTTTGTCTTAAGATTCCTGTTTTTTTTCACAGAAGAATAGCTAATTTTGGTTATGGAATGAAAATTAAACAAGTTAAGCAATTTTTTTAAAATTACATTTACAGTTCTCAATACCTTTCTGGTCCTTTAAACAGCTAAGCACAATCTTACAGATATGAGCATTTCAGCTGACCAATATAAAAATAAAAGTCATTTAAAATTCAATATGGCTAAAGGTTTATAGTATTAGGACCTTAACATGCATGTTTTTCTTCCATCTGAGAGAATAAAACAGTCACAGCAGCAAAATTCTGCAATATCTGCACATTTATGTATGCTAAGTAAGTGAAAAAAAATAGTACGGCTCCAAGATCTCTTCTACTATATTTTATTTCAGTCTTTAAAATTTCATGGTAGAATGAAGATCATCATCTTTGCAAACTTATAATTGTTTTTCTTCTAATATTCACCAATTTGTTCGCTGGTTAGTAGGTTTTCTTCCAAAATATTCCCATATTCAACCACAGTATTTTTACGTAGTATAATAAATAACAAAGAATGCCAAACACAGACAGAATTCTGTTTAGACAACTTTGTACTTCACTAATTATAACTTTCCAGTTTTATTTAGTCAGTGTGGATAGAAAATATGCTTTTTTTACTGTCACTTCATAAGTGAATAAGTGAAGATTAAAAAGAAATTCTTATGCCAATATTTTGCTTTTTTTTCCAAACATTCCTACAAATTGCCAGCACTTAATAGTATTTTTTTCCAAATCTTTTCCATGCACCTTGCCAAAAGCATGTAATTTCAGAAATGAATGTTCTACACTGTTTTATGGAGATAGCCAATTTTCTGTATTTTTAATCTGCAGATATAAAAAGGACAAAAAGCTACCTTTAACTACAGATTTTCTGCTCTTGTTTTAATCAGTTTTGCTACATTATTTTAAATACTACAATAAATCCTTTGGAAAAACAAAGAAACAAACTGTCAACCATTTTAAACAACAGCAAACAGCAACTAAGGCAATAACCAGGTAGATAAAGGGGGAAAAAAGATTATATCCAGTTACTAATCCCAAGAATATTGTGATTCACCTGCACATACACACATGCAAACACTTTCTCAGTGGGAACCTGTTTTTAAAATATCAATTGTGTGGTTCTGACATAAAAAAGAATGTACTTTCTTTATTCCAGTTTTAATTATTGCAAGCATATATATTTTCAAGCAGCAGAAGCTGGGTAAACTACCCAATATTGTTTTGAAATATTTCACTATTGTATTTTGCATGTATGAGGGGTACATGATAATAACTCCAATATGAAAATAACTTAAATACAGTATAATTTCTCTGCAGTGTCTGGACCTGACTGGAGACAGGAACTTTGCTTTAGGAATCAGTGGGAAGTTCAGCGTTTTAAATCAGCTGCAGCTAGTATTGCATGATGGGAGCGTTCCATACATTCCAGTATCACAGAATTTGGTCTGTAAAGTTGTGACCCCATAAACATACAGCCAAGTGCACAGCAATTAAAAACCCTCATTACATTCAATGACTTGTAAATTAAAAGTCTGCACCTACACTACGAGCCATATAATTGCAGAAACAGAAGTCACAATCTTTGTAGTAAATACAAAAACATGCCTCTTCTGCTCATTACAAGAATTTTCATCAAAAACAAATACTGTTGCAGTAGTAAAAAGGCAAGATCATTACTAATCTGTCAGTCACTCACTAGCTAAATTACATCACTACCCGTCAGACTGAAAATTTCTATCTCATTTTCCTTCTGCTTCAGTTCTCTTTTTTTTCTCATGTAGGGGGACAAAACAGGCACAGTATGCAGACTTATTGTGAGAACTTGATACTATACCGTAGGAACCAAAATATTTAGGAAAACAAGTAGTATGTGTTATAACACATATTAACCAGGGACTTTCTATTGGTAATGAAAGGCCTCAACAGAGCCCTGCAAAGGACAAGCACAGGCTGAGAACTATATAACCTTTCAGACAACATCTACCACACTCAGGCAAAGCGTAACAGTCCCAAGTTTACCTTCTTGTTCTCCCTTTCTTGTGACTCCACCAAAGTAAAGCCCACATACTTTTGGGGGGGGGGGGGAAGGGAAAAAAAAAAAATCAAAAACCAACCACAAACTCCCACCAAACAAAAAAATAACACTACTAAATCTAGGGCAATTAAGAGTACAAAGAAGAATAACATATTAGAACACTTTATAAACAGTGCTCTAACAATTACCAATCAGGCCCACAAAAGTGCAAGAAACACCTTTGTGCAGATGGAAAACTATTATCTCAAACTCATCCTTACATTCTATTTACTCTACAATATACTGTTAGTACTTGAAAACTATCTAATTTTCATTATTTTAGGTTAATTTCTTATACTGAATCAGAGAATGTAATTTTGAAATATTTGGACTGGATTAAATTATAAAATAGCTTAGTTTAATGTCATTTCATCCCAGTATCACAATGCAGTTCTCAAGAGATCTTTGTAAAATGATCTACAATATATTTCATATGTTCTTTTGTACTTTGATATCACAAGATAGCAAATTAGTCTTCCTTGGAAGGGTATCCAATACTAGAGTACTCTCAGAAACCCTAAGATCTCAGACATGCTGTCAGTACCAACTACTTGATCAAAATAACAGTAAGAAGGGATTCAATTAGAATCTTTACAGACTGAACAATGCGAAATTGAGGATCATCACCTTTGTACAGATGCTGTTGTTGTATTAAAGTTCAATAAAGAGGGAAATAAAAAACTTTTCTGGGATTATGCTCCTATTACAATATCTGTTAGAAGAGAAGGCTTCAAGGAGACCTTATAGTAGCCTTCCAGTATCTGAAGGGGGCCTACAGGAAGGCTGGGGAGGGACTATTTACAAGGTCTTGTAATGACAGGATGAGAGGCAATGGGTTTAAACTGGCAGAGAGGAGATTTAGACTGGATGTTAGGAGGAAGTGAGGGTAGTGAGGCACTGGAACAGGTTGCCCAGAGTCATTGTGGCTGCTTCCTCCCTGGAGGTGTTCAAGGCCAGGTTGGATGAGGCCTTGAGTGACCTGTACTAGTGGGAGGTGTCCCTGCCTATGGCAGAGTGTAGGAACTAGATGATCCTTGAGGTCCCTTCCAACATTACGATTCTATGATTCTATGGTTCTGTTCTTAAATATCTCATCAATGTACACAATACAGCAATTTTTCTTCAGCCTTCCACGCTTGAAGAAAATCTCCCAGAACACTGGCTCTGAAAACAGGGTTTCAGTGTTAACATAATTGGCTCATTCATAGTAATGATGTGGACTATAAAGAAAGCTAAGATTCACATTCACAAATTAAATGTCTTGTCAATATTTGTAATTATCTGTTATAGCTAAACAATCTTGCACAATTTTTCTTTTGCTTGGTTGTAGATTGCACTTTCTCCAATGTATGCATACTCTGCAATATGGGCTGTGTTCTGAAGCATTCTTTTATTTGTTTGTGTAACTATCATAGAATCATAGAACCATAGAATGATAAGGTTGGAAGGGACCTCAAGGATCATCTAGTTCCAACCCCCTGCCATAGGCAGGGACACCTTCCACTAGTCCAGCAGCAATATTAGGAAAAAGTCTTTCTTTCATCTGTCAGAATCATCCACGTACCAAAATCTACTAGTATCTGGCTTTGAGAGTTTGGGAGACACTAAGCTATAAAACGCTCGGCCAATTTGATGTTCCATCTTTATTCCATCACACATTCTACAAATAAGTTAAAGGGAATCTGTTGCTGATTGTTTACAATTATGTTGAATTGAAATAACCCAAGAGACAGCCAAAGAGTACTATGTGTTGAGTCGATGCTCAAAAACATGTTACCAGCCCATTTCTATGGAAACTGTTGGGTTTTTTTTAACTGAGTAGCCTTTTAAAGCATAAGACTTTCGAAGTTTCAGAAACCTACAGTAATTGGCAACATATGACTTTTGTTCAATTATCTCCTAGTTACAAATAAAAAATTTGTAAACATTAAAAAAAAAAACCCAAAAAAAAACCAACAAACCACCCAACCCAAAACCCACACACCCTAAGCAAGTTATAATCCAAAGTGTAAGTCAACAGATAATCCTGAAAGTAAATTTTCTCAATCGATTTGTAGAGAGAGAGATGAAATTTTAATATGATTGATGTAACCTAGTCTTCACTTTTACTTTTTATAAAAGTTAGATTTCTGGAGTACCAGACTGGCCAATCTGCCAGACAGTACAAAAGGTATAATAGAGATGCATCTGTATTTATCTTGCACATCCACCTCTATGCCCAAGATTCTTGGGCAGAAAATATCTGGTCCCAAATATTGGATGATTTTTTTAGTATTGTCTAGATGGGCTTGCTTCGATCAGGGTAAGTTTGGTTTCCTTTCAGAGTTAGAAAGTAGTAGTCTCAGATCTCAGTCAGGCTGTATGCTAATCCTAGACAGTCTCCAAAAATTTCCCATCATAGACTTTACTTATTCAAATAGTTTGAAGAGTCTCAGTTCTTCTCCATTCATTTTCAAAAGACAATCCTGCCTCTGAAAAACAGACTTGGTGCATTCTGACTTCTTCTATCACCTTCTCCTGTCCAATGCTGACAAACTATGATTCCAGAAGTTACTCATATTTTTTTATTCATTGAATAAAGAATTCTATGAAAAAAAGGTTTTCTTCTTTATCTATGTCATGGGTGGAGCTGAATCTGCTGCTGTTATTCATACCATGCTGCAGTTAGACTAGCTTCAAAAGTGAAAATGCTAACTGAAGCAAAGTATTATGGGGCTTGAAGTTCACACTGCAACATGAGAGGCTTCCTGTTCCGACTGCTACTTTTGGGTTCCAGGTCTTGGATATTGGCTACTTTTTGTCTAGCATGGCCTTGGGACAGATGGGAGTCAGGTAGCACTGGATTTGGGTTTCTTCTGCAAACAGGCTAAGGTAATCATGCATTGTATTATTAATTAGATTATTAGCTAAGGTAATTATGCATTGTGATTGCTATATCCTATACTAAACTCTATTTCAGCCTTGAGTTTTGTACTTTACTTTCCCCCTCACTCTTGCGTTGGTTGAGCAAGCAGGTTTGGTCTTGCATTAACCCATTACAATGTCTAGGTATCTGCGTGGCTATATAAGCATGTTGTATAAATACAAGCTGGATATAATGAAAGTTGCATGTTATATACATATACACACACACTACATAGAATGACATTTATACAAATTAATTTTCACTTACAAACAATTTTAGGGTGGGTTTATTTCTCCTTTAAACACCTATTACATGTTTCTACTTCTCTCACAGGAATCTCTGTTCTCTGACATTGCTCTCCAGATTTTAAAATCCCTCTAAAGCATTGATGAACACAATTCAGTTAATAAAATAAATTCAGTCAATCTTTCACTCCAACATAAAGCTTGACCGACAACAGCTATTATGTGCTAGAAGGAATGTTTTCCCCAGAAAACAATTTTTTAACTTGGCCATTTTGGAGAGTGTTCTGGTTGGATATTCTTCTTGAAGAGTTTTGATAGCTCTATTAGCAATGCATATTTTATCTCATTTTATTGTCTTCTTTTGAACTATATTCATCCTCT
Organism: Ramphastos sulfuratus; assembly: GCA_013399055.1. Lineage (NCBI taxonomy): Eukaryota > Metazoa > Chordata > Aves > Piciformes > Ramphastidae > Ramphastos > Ramphastos sulfuratus. The sequence goes on along the minus strand of WBNM01008853.1, from coordinate 21,482 downwards.
ATTCAGACATCTTGCTAAATTAATTGCTTTCCCAACTAGTTCCTGAATTAACTGATATCTTCCAAGGGATACTTAATAGCTATTTTTCAGTAACCTCAATCTGGAAATTTAAGAGAAAGATCACGGTGAAGTTCTACTTCGAGTGTCACCAGGATGATTTTTGTTTAAAAATGTTTCTGCTTGATGATAACAATGTGGTATCTACACTACAAAATGGCATACAGTGCAAAACCACTGTAGCAAGTGGTGACCCAAGTTGATAAACTATTAATTCACATTAATCTACTTTACCATATAATAATACTGTAAACACATAATGAGTTCCTAGTGAAAAGCACAGTTGCATTATCCTGGTGGCATGACAGCTCTGCCCAAATTTGTATGCGGATCCAAGCCAATAAATCTAAAAAGTGTTGTGGTATGCCATTTAGACTCACAATCTCATGTTTCTCCTTGGGTATCTGCATTTAACCTCATCACATTCCACCTTGCTTGTTACGGATAGCTAAATTCTAAACTAGCCAGGAACAGAGAAAAAAAAAACACCTACTTATTTCCCTTGTTTGTAGTCTACTAAGTGCTACCCTAGTTGTTTTTCCTTTCTTTAGGAAAAATGGAAAGACAGGGGGCTGACACATCCAAAGACTTTGATGATATCTTCAACCTTTGCCTCTAAATTTCTAAATCAGCATTTTCTTCATCCGTTGCTAAGTTGCAAAGAACTGTTGGGGAAAAAAAGCAGAGTATTTTTTCCTGTCTGGATGCAGACTGTTCCGCTCTTATGCAAACAGTCAGGGAACTGTTATTGCATTCACTGATTTTCTTCTTACTATTCTCACTTAAGGAAATGTGTGAATGGGTGAGTAAAGGTGATCTAGATTTCTGTACAGCTGTCCTGCAGGTACCTGTCTAGCTATCCCAACAGTTTCCTGATATCAGTGAATAGATGACATGAAAAGATGGGGAGAAAACTTGAAACTGGGAGAAAAGCTCTACAATTTTAGGGATTATTGTACTTTATGAAATAACAGAACAACTTTGTTTATAGGGCATTAGAACCATAAACAATAACAAATACAGAATCATAGTGAACACTTCATGTCTGAGAAATTTAACATTTTTAAAAACATAGTACAAAATTAGTAAATGAAAGAGAAGTTATCTTTGGCTTTTAGTGTGTTATTTAAGATAGTAACCTGTATAATTGGAAAATCTGTTCATAACTGCACTGTGTAAAATAATGTTTAATCAAGGTGGTTTTGAAATTAAATATTCCACTTTTCCAGGTTACATAAATAAAGCTAAAACATTATAAAAGATAATTTATTATTGAATGTACTATGCATAGGTTTTTCTTTCAGTCTAAGCTCAAGTATCATTATGTATCTTCAGTAATGATTTTTAAATTAAATTCACAGATGGAAGCAATTTGAGTAGAGTTGCAAACTCTGGCAATAATAGAGAAGTATCTCAAGAAACCTAAACTGCTTAGAACCATGCGAATAGATACACCAGAGTAATGTTCTGGCTTTATATTAACAGAACAATTTCCCTGGCATCCTACAGACTTAGAAAATAAATTTAACAATGAATTAAACAGGAAAGAAAAGAGAATAATGGAGATGCTAACACTAAATATCAAAATAGATTTTAAAATTAAACATAAAGTAGAAATGCACAAACTAAACATCTTTAAGTGTCAGTACAAATCTGAAAGATTACTGTATACATATCAATCAAAGAAACATGAACTTTTGTTCAGGTTGAAACATAAAACTGGGGGGAAACATGAACACGTATTCAATTCTGTTTCATTTCCAGCATACTACAAACCACAGAATTTTACCACTTTTCTCTCTTTAAAGTAATAAATAAGAAATTACCTCTTAGTTATCTGCTGAATAGTGTCTTCATCAATAGAAAACATTTTCAGGACAATTATGGGATCAAAATGGAGTTTAGAAGAGAGCGACAAAAAAGTGAATGAGAGAAAAAGTAGCAGAACTGTAACAGTAAGAACTCACAAATTCCAGAAGAATATACCTGAACTGTAGGTTTACCGTCAAAAGTACGAAGCTGTGAAATGATCTCTCAGAAGAGATGTGAGAACCATACTCCTTGTCATAGTTAAAATTAGGCTACATGACATATGAGAAAGACTACTAAAGGGAACTGTGTTGAACTAACAGATATTATTGGTAATGATAAAAGAAAGCTATCTTGTTTGTTGAGTTTTCTTTATAATGTTAGTGTTAAATGAATATATCTATATCTCTCCTGAGAGAAACTTGTATCACACTTGCATGTAAGAATGACTTATTCAGTATGCTTTAGTTTAAATGATCATCTCAAACATTTCAATACACAAAATTGAGTGAGTGTACTGTTCAGTGAGGTGACACAAAATGCCTTAATCTGATACAGTAACTGAAAACTCTGAACATCACCAATATTAAAGATCTGTCTCTGCCCACTGACTCATTAGGGAGCTCAAAAACCTCTTCAAAACAATTCAGTGATCCTCTACATTACATGGGAATCTACATTTGAACCAACCTAAAGAAAATGTATTGGTCTGTATGAGTACCTTCAGGTTAGATTCAGAATACAGCATCTTATTCTGAGGTTAGATCTTTGAAAGATGAGAAGCTCCTTTTGTTTTTAGTAGTCTCATGGTATAGACCACTTGACTGGTTTATGTTGGTCTTGTAAAATACACCAAGTATCTGAATGATTGAAGAACCAGTTTTTCTCAAAGGAATAATGTCACTGATGACCCTAAACCTACCAGTCAACAGCATTTACTCCCGTAAAACAATTTGATGCCATTATAGAATTTGTGTTATTAATCTGTTCTTGCCATTCTGTTTGTCTTTCATGATGTAAAACAGAAGCAGAAGTTTAATTATACATCACATGTACCAATGTATACATTGGTATATGCATATTTTTGAGAGTAGCATATTTTGGCAGTTTAAAATTTTTCATGCAGAAGTAAAATTTCAGGTAGCAACCTACTTCTGGATAGAAACCAGCATATAAGTATAGGTTAGCACAGTTTTAAGGTGTTAATGTAAAGATTCAGGTCATCCTCTCTTATAATCTTCATATTCTCACTAATAGTACCAAAGAACATTGATAGATAAAGACCCAGAAAATTGTGTGAAAAAAATCTGGAGCATGAAATGAACAGGGCTACAGCCTTGTTCCCATCATTAGATTGCCTCACATTATGAATGTGTTTTGAAAAAAGAATTTCCTGTTGACAGATAAATTCCACAGTTCTATGTTTCTTACCATTAGATTAATGAAGTAATGAGATACCATCGGCTCTTCAAAATATTTCAAATAGATTGAAAATTAGTTAATTTGGGGAATGGAGCAGAAGAAATTTTTGCCATTACATAGAAAAAAAAAAAGCTCTACAAATAAAAATCCGAAATGACTTGCTGTATTTCTGTCCTAAAAATGTTCTGTACTAAAAATGTAAGCTATCAGAACAGGTCGCTGTACTGTTTATCCAAAAAAGTGTCAATTTTTTGAAAATTCATAATTTTTATTGGGAGATTACTTACTCTAAAAAACTGGTGATGTAATCCCGACTGCAGGCTGACCAAGAGAAAGGGTTGGTGTTTGCTGTAATATGAGCCGCCATTAGCTTTGCTGCTTCATGACCTTTGGTTCCACAGGAATTTCCAATTCCATCATGATTCATACCAAAACTGCCCAAAAGAGAAGAGAAACAGACCATCACTTTTCTACAGCATCATGTGTCTTTTAAAACTTAATGTTACCTTTACTGAAATCATGTCAGATCTAAAGGAATACACTTAGTAAGGGAGAACTCTTAGGTGGAGAGTCAGGATGAGCTAAGTTCTGTTCAGAATACATCACAATTATGTAACTGCCTTTTCTCACACAGACTTTTGAAAGCATTTTACTTATTTTCTAAAGCTTTTGAAGAAAATTCAACAATATTCTTGCAAGATAAATACAGAGACTCAGTTCTTATCATTTATACTTGGATATGGAATATACATTGTGGCACTGGCACTCAGATTGTAAACAAGGACAACTGGAGAATAGGCATGCTGCTACTACAGTGGAGCTTAGGCATGAAGCAATCAATAATAATTCAAGCAGAACATGGGGTTTGCAATTTCCAAGGCCATGCTGTACACACACTCCCTCCATGTATCCACTCACAGAGTGCCTAAGAGCCCTTCTACTAGAGCTCTGTCTTGTCATGGGATGTTGGAATGAAGATGACTGAAAATCAGCAGAGAACAAAGAAGCCTCTGGGTGGCACTTAGCTAACAGAGATTCCTAGGCAACAAATTAATTAACTTTTAACAAAGATGATATGACTCTGGAATAAGATACATGGCAGACAAATCCTTATGTCTTAGCAATAATGCGCTACTGGCACACACACTTGAACATACAGATCATCAACATAACCAGATAATTAAAACAGCAATTGAATTCACAGTGCATCTATTTAAAAATACTTTAATTACAGACTATCTTCAGTTCAGTTAAATTAATACTGTTCATAAGCAGTCAATAACATATTTCTGACTGGCCTGACAAATGATGGATCTGAACAGAATATCTAATACTCGATAGTCTGTCTTTGATTGATTTCTATTCAATCACTCAAGAGGTAAAAACTTGCTTTGTTAAATATTAACCTTTGGTCAAATTTCTCCCTTCCCTCCAAACATGTCACAAGGCTTATGAAATCAGAGGGACAGGTAGCAAGACACACAAGGGCCTTGCTGGCCATGAGACAGAGAAGTAGTTAAAAGGAATGTCAAAACTTAGCCTCTGCACACCCAGGGCAGGGAAACTCATTTCTTTGTATATCACACAAAAAGGTCAGTCTTTGGAACTTCTGTATTACAAATGCTAAAGAGACTCTCTGAATTCTTAATCATTGTTCAAGAACATAAATGTCTTAAAAGCACTCCATTTTGATTTTCTAGGACTTGTTGCCAGAAGATACAAATGGTAGATTAGAGGCTGGCCATTTTATCTACTAACAATATCACTTCATACCAATTCATATCACTTTCTTTACTGAAAACAGTGACAGTGGTGTCGTATTAATCCGAACACAGATCTCCAGAATGTGGTATAAAAATAGAAGAACTTCATGTTACTCTGAGCCTCAGAATCCTGGGTACCTCTTTTCATCTCTTCAGCTGATCATAACAATCCTGTAGACCTTGTAAGCACAAGCTACAGCTACCCATTCCCCCCAAACCCTATTAATCACATGGAAATACAAAAATTAACATCAGTGAACAATGGATGTTTTCCTCGAGGCCGGAGAAGGACTTAATTATCAAAAAACATCACCTCCTTGCTGATGGGATTCATTTCTACAGAAAAACTAGTCTGTAGCAATGCCCTCACGCATCTAGTTTAGCATACAATATCTCTAAATGTAGACTACTGTATTGTTGCCTTCGGGTTGAAGGTGTGGCGACCTGGTTCAGGAACGGTACGACAGCCAAGCCAGGCTGTTCGGTCCATCAGCACACAGACACCAATGTGGTGGATGGCAAATGGCGTTTATTGATAAGCAGCATAGCATTATATAGTCAAAGTTTGCTACGTCAGTTCCGTCTGCTTGCATCATAACTGACCGTTATTGGCCAAAGGCTATTAGAGGTGTGACCTTTCTTTCCGTACAGCACGATTATCTTCCGGTCGCCAGACCCTGACTACCACACTGTATCATCAAATGAAGAACACTCCATCTATAAAAAAACCCACAGCTTTAAAAACCCAACTGATCTGAGCAATATATGTATTATGAAATTTTTAGACCAGTGTTAATGCTGATGATCAGTCTTCGATATTGATAAATATTTTGGAAGAGAAGAACTTAGAAGTCGAATGCAACAAACAGAACCAGAATTTTACAATTGAAAGTGTGCCTTATTGATCTAGTTCTCAAGTGCCTCAGTTTCCTAAAATTAGGAAACAAGTGCCTTAGTTTCCTAAAATAGAAACATTTGCTTTTGAATTGTCTCTGTACAAGGGGTAGTGAGTTTAAACTGAAAGAGGACAGATGTAGATTCGATATTAGGAAGAAATTTTTTATGATGAGGAAACTTTTTGTGATGAGGATGGTTGGACGCTAGAACAGGTTGCCCAGGAAAGCTGTCAATGCCCCATCCCTGAAAGCATTCAAGGCTAGAGTGAATGTGGCATTGTGCAAGCTGGTCTAGTGGAAAGTGTTCCTGCCTGTGGAGCTGGAACTGTATGATCATTAATGTCCCTTCTAATCCAAACTATTTTATGATTCTATGTATAATATCTTAAAATAGAGAAACTTGTTTTTTAATAATCTCTACGAGTAACTCTTTTATAGAAATGGGCATTTGGGCATGCAGGAAAGTGTTGAATTGGATCATGCCGACTGCATCTGATATTCAGTTATTTTACGCAGTTTATCAAAGGAATTACAGACTTCAACTGAAAGATAAAGTTAAATTAAATGTCTACCTTGTAATTTAACAGCTTTCGTTCCACCAGCTCTTCTAGTGAAAAATGTGATGTTGCTGATGGTGGAAGTGGTATGCCTGATAAAAAAACATGTCTGTGAATGGAAGATGTGATGCTTGGTGCACATAGGCACTCAATGCTTTTTCATGAGCTGATGATTTATAGATATTCATGCACCTAAATAATCTATTCTCATGTTAAAAGGCTCTTCTACTTAGCCCTGTTTCTGCATTTAGGAGCAAAATGGTTAGTAGGTGCAGGTAATTTTTTCCTCATGCTTGTAATGGGGTTTTGCGATTATCATCATCTGTTTCCAAATGTGGTAGGGGTAGCGTGTCATTTCAGGCCAGTTATTTGCACTCCTACGGCCAGGACAGCAGAGGAAAACACATTTCTGTCGGACACAACAGCTTTATTTCCAGCAGAACATACTGATTATATTTGGCCATTGTTACATTAAAGCTATATCTTTTAAAAAAGCACATTTGCAGTTAGATTGGGGTGGGAAGGCAGGGAAGAAAAGAAGGAACATAGTATGTTTTTCATGGAGCCACCGTTACCTTGTGCAAAATCACTAAACAGATGCAGACTGTATTACTTCCATTGCTTAAAAAGCCTGCCTAGAACTACCAGTAAAACATTGTTTTTAAAAGAACAGCCAGATGGGCAAGGAGACAGGGAGAAGTTTTCTCACGTGACACAGGAGCTCTTCTGTGAAGTTACTTTCCACATATCACATCAAGAAAATATGTTTAACTGATCAGGTGAGGTTTCTTCAAGCATTTAGACTAGATGTTAGGAAGAAGTTCTTTACAGTGAGGGTGATGAGGCACTGGAACAGGTTGCCCAGGGAAGGTTATGGTTGCTCCCTCCTTGGAGGTGTTCAAGGCGTGGTTGGACGAGGCCTTGAGTAACCTGTGCTAGTGGGAGGTGTCCCTGCCTATGGCAGGGGGTTGGAACTAGACGATCCTTGAGGTCTCCTTCCAACCTTACCATTCTATGATTCTATAAAATTATCATATCCACTCAGAAATTGTGCTTTGCATGCACGTAATAGTAATCAGATGTGCTGCCTTGTTAGTATATTAAGAAGTATACAAACTACAGAAAATTGAAGGAGAGTTTCAGTTAAGATTTCAATGTTCTCAGTGTCGCTGCTTTGCACAGCTCTTAATTTTAATATAGGTGCTGTTTTGGGAAAGAGNGCAGTTTAAAAAACATTAAAATCATTAATTAAAATGAGAATGAAATAAAAAATAAAATACAGTTACATTTCTTAATTATTCTCATGTCTGCAAGTAACTAATGGTCAGCTGATACAATATTATGGAAATATTTTGGAGAAGGTATAATGTTCATATTTCATGGTTTTATACCAACAGAAGGTCAGCAATTTTCCCTTACTATTTTTAACCATACCACCCATATTGTAAGAGAAAATTCTCTCTGTGTAGCCCTCCATATACTGCTAGCACATGCTATTTAAAAGTATTGGTTATAGCTTCATAACAGCATGCAAACTGCAACTCACCCTTAAATGACATTAGAAATAATAGGGAAAAAAAACCTATGGTTTTGAAAAATCCAGTTATTTTCTTTCAGGATCACAAACATTGATAGCATTTATTGAAACTACCTGATACTGCATTGTTCCCCCAAGGAAAGAATCAAGGTTAGTTAGTTACTTTGCTTGGTACTTCCAACTCTTAAAGTGGGTTTTAACCCTAACTGATGATTTCCTGCATTTGGAGATCAATATATGGTTTGGAGCATCCTACATCCTTCATTCCAAAGTACTGAAGAATTTAGAATTTTGACTTTGCTGAAACATATTGCGTCCCTCAAATCTTGGAAAACAAACCAAATGAATAATATCAGCTTTATAACAGGCATATCTATTATGAAATTAAACATTTTCACTTACTTTTATCATGCCAATTTTCCCATTTGCTTCCCAAAGATCATTCTTCCGTGAGTTATGGCTGATGATCAAACACCCCAGCAAATACAATTTTATATATTAGCATTACTTAGTATTAAATAATGTAGGAAGCTCTTAAAAAGCAATGCAACCTATTCAGAACCCTGAACATTCTTATAGGGAAATGACAGACTTCTGTGAGAATACTAGAAGACTAAAGACTAAAACTGCTTTTTTTTAAAGTGTTGGAATTGCGGGTGCAGTTTAGCTGTGTGAACTAATTCTGCACTAAACTCACATTTTAAAATATTGTTCTTCAGCTAATTTACTGTCAGACTATCCATCCTTTTATTATTTCTCACATCTTTGTTCCACCAAGATATGACTGTCAAACTCCTCTGAATTTCAATTCATTACATCTCCTATATGTCAAGACAATTCTGACTTTTCAGAAAGTACTTCAGGAATCAGCCTTTTCTCCCTGCTCTTTCCATACAGCCATCAATAGCTGTTTGTCATTAATAAATTCTTCTCCTACCCCATGTTTTATGGGTGGCTGTCCATTCCAGGCCTACTCAACTATCTTCATGTTTTGACATTTCTCCTCCAGCTAACCGCAGCTGGTTATGTGTCTCAACTGCACAGAACTTATCTGCACCAAAACTGCATTATGCACACATGAAAACTACAAAAAAACCCCCCAACATAACAGTATTTAACAAAGTACGACTGATCATAATAATCACACTTCAAGACTAAGTGGTTTTCTGGATAATATTCTTCAATTAAGTGGAAGTTATTTGTATTAATACACGGTTAAATTACTTAAATTTGATACACTACAATATTCAGAAAGTCAGAGCAAATGAACTAATGGCTTTTCATCACTCTAATTTAATGAACCACTAGAAATTAACAAGTTGAGGCATGCTTTCATGAGGGAATCTTACAAATTCAATTTTGGAGAAACTGTGGATAAACTATCAAAATATATGTATTATTATTTCTGTTCTCTTTTAATCACATGGGAATTTTATTCATGATTTCAACATTTAAAAGAAAAAAAAACTGTTCCACAGCAACTAGAAAATTAATAAAAACATGATCTTTCAAAGGGCAATCCTCCTATTCTAATTGGACTTATGTTTTGGTTTATGTTATATATTCAGTGCAGACATATCCCTTAAATGCTTCTATTTTTCATTTGATAATGAAGCCAATTTCCTATTTCCCATGTATGTCTGAAGGGAAAAGCAATCCTTGCAGTGCAGCCAAAGAAAACATTTACAAAGGTCCCCAAAATGATTATTTCACTCACATATGCAAGTACCTTCTAGTAGGTACTAGGAAGCTGGAAGTTGAGAGGAAATAACAAATTCTTCAATTTCGTTGTAAAGGTATCCAGTCACATTGTGGGTGAATATGAGGTGATGCACGGATAGCACAAAACATTATGAATCTTGATTTGCTGCCCATTTTACTGAATGTACCTAGATGGCATGCTTGTTTTTAAAATCAAGCTTGTGGGGAAACTTTGTTTAATCATTTTGCATTGAACAAAAGCTAAAGGAGTAAGTTTTCTACTCTTTTGAAACCAGCATTTGATGTATTGTGCCAGCTACAGGATGAGGTGAAAGCCTCAAAGAGCTGAGATTTCAGAATTTTAGAATACCTTATGTATAAGAGGCAGAAAGATATGGAATATAGAAAACACAACTGGTTAAAAAAAATCCTGTGATCACAGAATATATGCTATCACTGTATTGTTTTTCTTGGATCCTAACCAAAGCCTAGGCTCTTCAAAACAATTCTTGTTACCATGCCAGATTTGCATAATATAGCTGCATACATTTAAGTGACTCATGTTACCTGTTACTGTAAGAGATGATACTAACAAAAATTTCACAACTATGAGTGGTTTGGAGTAGCTCTTTCCTCAATGGTGAAAATGTATTTTCCTTTATCCTTTTTCAACTCATTCAGGGTAAGGAAAAGAAGGAAAGAAATGAAGATGAGGAAAATTACATGCAGTTTTAATTATTTTTGTTCAACTGCTTTTGGATTCTAAAATTAATCGCCTTCAGTGAATCTACAGTGTTTGGGTTTTTTTAAAATACACAGTATAAAAAAAAAAGATTGACAGCTTCCATTTCAGTCTGCATTGGATCTTTTAGCAGTTGCATCAGCTAGCGATGGGGAAAATATGTCATGCGTAACCCAGTATGGTAAACTCAGATAAACAAAGAAGGAGACTTTTTGATAACAGAAGATGCCTAGTCTTCTTAGACCTATCAGAATGTACTAACGATGTCTTTCAAAGAAAAAGTTGAAACATTTCCAGACCAAACTCTACTCAGATTTTACCAGTGTCATAATATCATGCTCTGAAAAATGATATGTTGATGCTTAAAATGCAACAAGTGACGCTATGAATGCTCTAGGACTGTTTTATGTAATTCACGCTTGAGTGAAAGATTACTAAAAGTGTGTGAATATTGACAACAGAATCAATGTTTTAGTGAAAATTGATTTAATTACACTTCAGACAAAATAACAGAGAGGAAAAAAAATTACCTTTTAGCTACTTTTGCTTCATAAAGGAAGACAAAAGTAAGGTGGATGGGGAATTTTCTACGCCAAATACTTAAAAATACAAAACAGAGTGGGAAGATCATGAGCCAAATCTCAAAAGCACAGATTTAACTGGAATTTGAAATCCAAGCAATGAGTCTTCACTTCTAAGTTCAAAGCCCTTGGTAAAATATACTAAATAAAATATACTGTGAGTCATGAAACTACGTACAGAAACATGGAGCACCAGAATAGAGATGGTACAGCCATGTGAGGGAGAGGGGGTAGGGAGGGAATTCTATAATTAAACTAATATTTTAAAAGGTGATACATTAAAAAGTATTCTCTTTTTTAAACTCACTCACTTGTGACCAATCTCATGTGCAATGGTAAAAGCTGAACCTAGGCCAATGTCTTCATTAATGCTGCAGCTCCTTTCAGGCTCACACATTCCAGCCACAGAGGCCAAGCCTGAATAAACAGAAGGAGACACAAAGGGTCATGCCAAGGTGTTTCAGTCTTAAAAGCCCTAGTTATAAATGCCTGGATTCTTTTTAATAACCTCTATGCACAGAAGGAGCAGTTGGCAAAAGGTTAACTTTCTAGTCATTTGCAAAATCACTGGGGGGAATTTCACTTTGCTGGCTAGACATTAATATTTTTTGAACTGCAGTCAGTACTGGAAAATGTCTAGACTAGGGGTTAGATTTATAAATTTTACTTCTGGTAACTTGGGACCACCTAGTAACTTGAGCCAGGAGAGGGAATTCAAGAAAGCATTTCTATTTTAACATTCTTGAGTCTGAAGAAAGCAAAATCTATCCACATTATTTTTCTAAAGAAATCTGTTTAAGTTTAGTGGGTTCATAAAAACATACAAGCATCTTTTTTAGTTACAGAAAGCCCCACATGATATGTAAAAAAACCCCAAAACAAAACAAAAACAAAAAAAAGCCCACCACCTGAATGCATTAATGAAGAGAGTGGAGACGTTAATAACAAGCATGGAAGGCTTTTCCATTTATCACCCATCATCTTCTGAAATTAAAAACTTATTGTATTACAAGTGCTTTGAAAAACTTTCTTTAGAGAGAAAAAAAGCCACTGGAATTTATGGAATATGGCTCTTCTGTATCTTACACATTCTTCAACAACAGATTATCACCCAATGCACTGCAGTCATAATTTAGTGCCACTAGAGAAAGCTCTAAATGTCAGATTTATTTAATGTATTCCTCCCCAGAGTTTCTTATCTGAAAGAAGCAATAATGATTTCTTTAAGGAAATTATCTGCTCAGTTAACTACAGCATAACAAAAAAAATCACTGAAAGAAAGTGTACTGTTCAGAGGACGGGAGGAATGGAGCAAGGAGAGGGGAACAGAGAAATCATACACTTTATGTAAGCTTGTACTTCAAATTATTCTGTTTGGACTGAGTAAGCAAGCAGTAAAATGACAAGTGCTTCCTGGATGTGTCTTAGCAAGTAATTTGGAATCACAGCAGTGGGTCATCAGGGTGAAGCTCCTCACATATCTTTCTATGTGGGCTGGACACTACTTTGGACTAGTTTTAATTCTGTAGGCTGAATACAGCACTAGACATGTGCTTCCAGAATTTCTAAATGGAAGAATATTAAAGGATAATATGAGAATACAGCTCAGGTAGTGATTTAGACCCTAACATCTCACACAGGCACATACAGAGCACTTGGGGAGTATGAGTTCTAACTTCCTTTTCTCAAAAATGATCATGTTTGCACACACCAAAACTACTCAGAAAACCAAAATGACAAGGGCAAAACAGGTCACAGTGTATGTTCATGGAATCTACACCAAAACAGTATGGCTGCTATTAGAAAATCATCGGTGTAGCCACACCCACTGAGTACAGAATGAAACATCAGAGGAAAAAAAGACTACATGTGAAGAAAAATCTGCATGTTTTTTGCAGAGTGCAATCTGTAGAAAATACAATTACAGTTCACCTACACTATTCTAATTGAGTAGGATATTCTGAAGATGACATGGCAATAGTTAATATACCAACTGTCACGTTCCTTTGCAAAGTTCTCCACATGTGAGCCATACAGTCATCTTTATCTTCAGATCTTGTAACTGAGTACTTCCTTCAGTGACTTACAGGACCAGATTAATGTAATTCCATTCGGTGTTTGCCAAAAGCAACAGAGATCAAGTCAAGAGCTCTGTCTTGACAAGGCTCAGATTTTCAAAAAGTGTCCTTCACTGGAGCCACAGATGTGCTGCAAAGACATTTGTGGTCTATCTTTTCTAAGACACTACATGAAAGACTCCCTGTTTTATGAAACTACAATAGGAGAGAAATGTCTGTGCAACACAAAATCCTTAATTTCTGTTTTTCCCTAAAATACCGATGGCTCAGGTTGTCCTAACTTTCTGAGATATCTCCGAGACATTTTTTCAGACTGCTTAAATGTATGCTTAACTTTAGTTGTTGGAGATCAGCGGGATGTAAGAATATTAATTTTTTTGCAAAAGAGGACCACAAGGCCTTGCCCATTCTCTAATTCAATGCTTATAATGCAGTAAATCATCATGCTTGTGTTGCCAAGGGTTCTATAACACTGAGTTGAAGCTGACGCTATATGTGATCTTTATTTTTCTTAAAATAAAGCCTTTTGTCTAAGAAAACGTTTGCCAAAGTCTATTCTCTGATATGCTGAAGTCAAGTGAAGCAGAATTTGCCTTTATGGCCAAAGTCTGATACAGGAAGAACTAGTACATTAATGCTCTGTGTTAAAAATATCACATAAAAATATCAAACAGTTTGTGCATGGACTATTGAAAGAGCTTGTAAACTCTTTCAAACTTTCAAGACTTGCAAAGATGATTTTACAACAACAATATAGACAGTCAGAAAAAATCAATTGCATTTAGAAATTCATAAACATAATTTTCTTTCTACTAAAACATGCTGTGGATGTCATTAATATGTACAGCAGGAAAAATTCTGGTACCCTTCCCTATGTAAACCACATCCTTGTGTCAGAGGCACTATGCTGGCTTGAGCAGGGACTTACATAAAAATCAACATGAGTTAAGGCTATCAAAGAATACAGTAATAGGGAAAGACAAAGCAAATAAAGTTACTGGCTTTGATTGAGAAAACCATTAATAAACTGAACTAGCTAAGTTACAATTATACCTTTAATTGCTTCTGAGGAAGAAGCTTATAAAAGGATGCAAACTGAAAAAATATCTAAATAACTGTTACATTGGTCTTTGAATAATTTTTCCTTCACACACTAAAGCACTATTAAAGGCAGGAACTATACTGTAGTAAGTAACTTTTCATGACAAATTTAGATACGGAGAAAAAAACAGCACTCTGTCCTGCACCTAAGATTGCTATGCATACCTCTCCATTGTCAAAGTACTCTTTCAAGGATTTCACTGTTACTGTAACTTTTATCACTGTGTTATTTTCTCTAAGTTTGTGAAAGGAAAAACCTGAATTCTTCTTCCCTGTGTACAACACAGGTACAGTGCAAATCTCAAAATTTCTTCCATTTGTTAAGGTGAGTGGATTTATTTGCTTTGTTTTTTAACTTTTCAGTGATCATTTTCACGTAGGTTTTTGGTGGTTGTTTTTTTTTACTGGATCCATGAGATAGGTTAAATGGAAGTAAACCAGGAAGTAAACCAGGAAGTTCTCTTCTGCGAGAAGTAAATTTGAGTATTTTGCTAGGTTTTATCAGAACTACAGATGACAGAGAAGAAATACACAGCAGCAGTTCATTTAATTTAAACTTCCGGCAAAGCATCAAAGTTGAAATCCACCCAGGTTATCTTTTACTGTTCATGTTTATAAAATTGCAAAATTTGAAGCATAAACTTAAAAAGATCTAATCAGCCAGCACATCAACAGCTGAATTAGAAGCAAGGAAACGGCAAATACAAGCTGAAAATTCTGTTTGAAATCTTACCCAGTGTTCCACAAGGCTTGTTTTTATAAGTGCAGATATCATATCTGTTAGGGAGAAAAGAAGCAGATAAAATATGTCAGAAAATCAAATTTGTAAGATATTTTGTATGTTTATCACATATCTGTATCATAGTTCAAGTTGTCAGACCGCAATCAGCTTAATTATGTGCAGCCAGCTGGTGTCGGCATTTTCTACACTCTGGTGTGAACCACAAGCTGCAGTACACTCGCAGCCACTGGCCTCAGGCCAGTGGGACACCTGCCAGTAAGAAAAAAATGGTTAAAGTGGGTCTTTGTAATAGCGGGCTCCATAAATCAGTCTACCATGTTGGTATGAAGTTACAAGAGCATATCTACAGACTGATGCTGATTCAAACCTCTTAATTCCACTTATTGAACATAATTGGAATCCTCTTAGTGTCTCATACTCCTCAACTAACTGTAACTTCTACTACTTAAATTTTTAGTCTAATCATAAAATATAACTCTCAATTATTTTACCAACAATTATAGTTTTCTACAAAATAAACTTATGAACCGCCATTATAGTTGCCTTTTCACTATCTTCCTATGACTGCGTATGCCCTGACTCTACTGTAACAAAACAAAATGAAAAGCATTGTTGTGAAATGCCAGATAGTATCTTCAAATACAGAAGCTCAGTGAGTTTTTGTGTAGTTAACATGAAATTATCTGGAGCTAAAAATTGAATTTAAATATTTTCTGCAACATAGCAAATGACAACAATGGCTGCCATGCAGCAGTGACACAATCACAGAACTGTAGAGGTTGGAAGAGACCTCTAGAGATCATTGAGTCCAACCTTCCCTGNTCTCCACAGAACTGCTTTCCAGCAGGGCAGCCCCCAACCTGTACGCTGGTGCCTGTTGTTATTCCTCCACAGATGCAGGACCTTGCACTTGTCTTTACTGAACTTCATGAGGTTTGCCTTTGCCCAGCTCTCCAGCCAGTCCAGATCTTGTTGAATGGCAGCTGTCAGCCACACACCTCCAGTTCTGTATCACCAGCAAACTTGCAGAGGGTACACTCAATGCCCTCATCCAGATGGTTGATAAAGATTCATTAATTACATCTTAATGTTTTGAATATGCAGTTTTATGGCATGGCTAGTGATATGAGAACACACCTACAACACCTTCCATTTTCAAGGATTTATATGTATTTCCTCATGTTTCACAATAATTTATATTATTTTGAATGCTAAGAGAAAACAAAGATGTTTTCATTTTTCATTCAGACAGTTAGTAATTCCAGACCATCAGACATTTCTGTTAAAAATAACCTAAGGACAGTTAAGATGTAGAAGCCTGATCACAAGAGAAGTAAGCACCTTTCAGTGCTAAAAGAGTTAAAGCCTATCTATAAGCCAAATCCATGGACAAAAAAACCAAAGCTTAAAATTTGGAACACATCCAGTGAACTCTCTATGCATGTAGACTGCTGTGACCACATGAAATTCCTGTGATTTTTAAAGGTACTGAGCGTGGAGCAGTTTGGGGTGTTGAACTTTGAATTAAAATGTTCATACGCACTAATCTCATCAAGATGGTTAAAACTCTGCCATCCTATATGCACATACAGATCTCACTGATTTCCCATACTCTGTTTGGAGAGGAGAAAGAAATTCAATCAGCAATCCTATATATAAAATGTGTCAGAATATAATTAGGCTTTGCATGTCACAAGCTTTATGATGACACAGAGAGAAATAAATACCTTTACTGAGTATTTCCTGCCTTTCACATATTTCAGGAAGTAAGTCTTATTTCTGCATTTAGGTAGCAGTTTGAGCCTACACCTATCAAAGTTCAAGCCAAATTATTCCTCAGAGAAGGCAGATCACAAAACTAAGGAAAACATCATTTTATTTTCCCAATACACTAACTGTTTTTGTGAGAACATTCCTATAAGGCAATGCATTCTGATTATGGCTTCATTAAATACTCCTATTTTGTAGGCAATAATGAATTTCCTGTAAGGAGCACTCACATACTCTCTTATGCCTCAGGTTAACATGTCCAATGACTGACTTTATCTATATCACCTTCGAGCTTTGTTTTTTTCAGTTTTTCCTTTCATATGGATAGCTTCTGCTTGTGATTTGCTTGAAAGCTCTTAACAAGCACTTTTATTAACTGTCTCAACCAATCACTAAAATAACAAGTCACAAGTGTTGCGCAAAAGTGCAGTTTGCAAGATATAAATATATTTTCTTTTAGATTCACTGACAGAATGTGTATTAGGGCTACCAAACAAAATTTCAGTGTAAAAGTCTAGATGTGCAGGTTGCAGAAAAGCTCAGGATGAGACAGCAAGCTGTTATGTTTGAGATAGTTGAGAAAATCCCTTTTCCAAGTTGTAAGAGAAGACCATATGCCTCCTAATAAAATAGATGCATATGTCCCTTTATCATGAATATTCTGTGGAAGTGTAATGTGGAAAGAAGTGTAGAGTAAGGTTGTTCATTATGTGTTTGTTATCACTCTAAGCGGATCAGACAGTATTTGATGCAGCAGATGCAGAAGACGTCTAGCACTTCTGGTCACACCTACAAGGCTGATAAAGAGCCTCGTCAGACTGGAGGAAAATGCATGATGGATGTACAGCTGTCACTGACAACTGACTAACACTGCCAGAAGGAAACCGCACACACAAGCTTAGAAGGTCAAGGATTGGAGCAGCAATAGCCTCCTGTCATGCCATGAATCAAACAAGAAGTGTTAGTGTGTCCTCCAAGAGCACTTAAAAGGGAAGAATTTCTGGTAATTTCTGGCAGTATATGAGCATGCCCCATGCTAAAATATACACCTATACCACTGTAATGAAAAAGCAAACAGGACCACACTTCCACATACCAATATTCTGTTATCAATATTATCAAAATGTTTTCAAAGTCCACCTAATTATTAAAAAAAAAAAA
>WBNM01008852.1:0-12261 GCA_013399055.1 Ramphastos sulfuratus | reverse complement strand
AAAAACCCCTTACCACCACACATTTGGCAATCAAAATTAAAGACTCAGACACGTTATGAGCATCTGCTTGATTTTTCAAGTTGTTGCAATTTTGCCATAGAGTAGGAAAGTTTTATTACCATGCCTATCGTTATCATTATTCACCTAGTTATACATAAAATAATAGCAAATTTAAAGGTCTGGTCATACCAAACAATAATTTGGACAACTCTGTAGTGTCATGTGCAAGTTTTATTAATATTTCCATTTAACCTGAGATGCTATAGAAGTATTTGGTAGCTGAAGTTAGGATTTTCTTTCCTGAATTATTGAAATGCAAACATGAGAAGGAATCAATAGTACTGAAGAGATGCACTGAATTTTTAAAAGTTCATTTCAGAGATGTAAGACACTTTTCAGTCATATAATGCAATTTTTATTTAATCTGTAGACATTTTAGCTGTAGTTTTAGGATGCAACAGCTGCAGTATGTCAGTCCAGAGTTTCCTGCCCAGTTTCTTGCCTCCAGCTGCATCTGTGACCAAATGGCTTAGAAAGAATGAGAAAGAGCAAACTATGTGATTCTTCCTCATAAGGTAACTTGCTGAGTCATTAAGAGTACACGTATTTTGTAAACATATGCATATCAAAGACCTTTACATTTACTTCTCTTACAAGAACTTGTCCAGTCTGCCTTTCCATTCTCCTGTGAACTTTAAGCCTTCACAAACAAACTTTGGCACAGAGTGCAGCTTACTATCTTATTGGAAGCCACTTTCTTTGATGGTTTTAAATTACCACCCAACTAGTATGTCCTGGATATATTGAGAAGTTCACTTCCTCTATGACATGGTGATTTGTGGACCTACATTCTGAATTCCTTCTAATTCCAGTTGCAGAGTTCAAATTTACTCACCCAGACCAAATATACAAGCTGCTTGGTGCCTTTCATTTTCCTTTTTGTCCCTTTCTGAAGCTTCCCTACTCCTACTGTATCCTCAACTGTGTTTGTTTTTAACATGAGGAGATCAAAATTATGCACACTATGCTGACAAAATGAAGCCCTCTTGAAGTCCTTGTTAGTCCAAAACCATTTCCAACCTTACATTTGATTTTGATTTCAAAATGAGTCTGACATTTTAAAGGAACTATATGACATTTAGTATCTATAAATACACAATTTGAAAATCGTCTCCATGCTAGAGTAAAGTTTAGATTTGTTTTGAACATTCCATTATTCTGTATTAGATGATGTGTTGTAAGGCTGCCACAACATTTGAGCACCACTTTATCTGTGTATTTATACTTACTGATGCCTCTCAGATGGAGAACAAAAGCATATAGTTAATACATGAGTGATACACAGTGTTTAGGAGATGCCTAAGAGCAAACTGCACAATTACATCATTGGCGCAGTACTACCCTGTTCTTATATAAATTATTTTTCATACTACTCCTATACTTCATGTCAGGAGCAAGCAACTGATGAACTATTGAGATATAGCTAGGTTTTGGAGATTCACAAGAGGATATGGACTCTTTAATGAAACGCATTTCCAATCCATAGATTTTATAGCCCCAGTCATTATAAATGCACATGGCTTTTAGTGTTAGATAAAAATATACTTCCATTGTTTCTAAAATAGCAAAAGGTCTTGTTCATAGTTCTTATTCTTCTCAGAGCTTTACACAAATTTGTAAAGATAGCATATTCCACATATTTTTGTTTTTCCTGATGGCTTTCCCCTTGCCTCTTGCAGGCAAAGAACAGTCCAGGAAGGTATTTTCAGGGAGAGGCTTTCTCTGTTGCTCACAGGAAGGGGAAGGACTTTCAGAAGGCAGTGAATTTGAAGATATTTATTTCCATTCAACAGATGCTGTGTTGAATTTAAAGATTTCCTTAAGACCTACTTCTTGGATTTTAACCTCTCATCTACTAACTTATCTTTCATGACTGTTGATTCCAGCAGACATTGTGATGGTCAGTGCTGTAAGACTTCACACTACATCAGCCCTAATCTTTTTGTCAGTTTCGCATAACACATTTGAACAGTTAACCTGGAGCATTTCTTCTTTTATGCTCCAGTTATGAGCTTTCCAGGACAAGGACCATCCTTCTTCTGTTGATGTTGTTTGGCACCTTGCATGGAAGACTTTGGGTTCAGTTGCTAGGTGTCACTGTAAAAGGCAGACTAAACAGATGCAGGACACATCTAGACACCTGTCTGTCCAGTCAGGCTTTAAAATACATACTGCCGCAATTTGTACTTGTACTGAGACTTCTGAGGTATATGTTCTGAGTTTATCTTCAAGTAGGTGGAAGGTAGAGTTTAGTGCAGTCATCTTCCTCAAGTTTTCCTGCTTTTCTTTCTCTTTCTCCTCATCAACTTTGGAATTATCTATACAAAGATGTGTTTTGCAGCTCATCCTCTTCTAAATCAAACATAAATTGTTTGGTTTTGACACATTCATTAGTTTGTATCATTTTCCCTGGGCGACTTCAAAGAGACAAAGGAATTGCTGTTCAACAGATAGTTTTCTTTCCTAGAAACACTACCTTAAGATAAAGCCTGTTTCAGCGATTTCATCCCATGTTTGGATTTTTTTTTTTTAAACTTCTAGTGTTTTAACTGATATTGCTAGAATCATCTAGAGATATTGCTAGAATCATCTAAGATGAAGCTTCTATTTGAGGTAATGTAGTGAAACCAAACAAAATTAATCTATTTTTAATTACCTGTTGTTCTTGTGAGCAATCGTAATTTAATCAATCAGTCTTGATTTCAGACAGGAGGTTTTGCCACACGAAGTCCTGGCACTTCCAATTGATAACATTTCCTGCCAAAAACTTGAAACTATTCTAAATTCTAAACTGTTCAAATTTCTCTCTAGAGATGAAGTCAATTTAATAACTTTTTATATTAATTACATTATTATATATAATTTTTTCCTTATGACCTCTTAAGCAGTGGTTGGAGTGCAAATATAGGTGTATATTTTAAATCAGCTAGCAGATCAACCAATAAAGCATCTCTTGTGAAGGGACTGGTTACTTCTTGAAAATCCTTTTCTTTTATGCAACTTTCAATCCCCCTGTAGTGCCTTCTTATCCAAGTTTTCTTTTTTAATCTACTAAACTGTCATTTATGATTAATCTTAGATTAATTTTATTACATACATCTCAAGCTCTGATAAAAAAACAGCGCAGTCACAGAAACTGACAGTTTGTGCTCAGCTCTGTGCTGCTCTGAAATAAAGTCCTCTCTTTTTTAGTGGGTAGATACAATTTTAAAAACCTCTCTGTTAGCTGTTTTATAATGCACATTAAAGCTTTTAATGTCCTATCTGATACATTAATTGCTTAGAAAATCAAGATCTCCTGAGCTGAGCAAGCAGTCTAGAGTGAACCCAAATTTCATGTTCTTAACATATAAAACGTGCACACAAGTGCTGGAGCAAAATGAATTAAAAGTATGGGAGATGTGCAATATGATCTTCATCACTCCAGTCTGGCAGCTCTCTTCTGCACAATAGCAACTTGGGAGCCTGGAAACCAAGGGCAGAAAAATTAAGAGGCTTCTTGAGAGCTGAGGTAGCACCCACACCACACAGGGTTTTCCTGGTGCTAGGAAAGCTTTGAAAAGCCAAGGTCTTGCTACTTTTGGAATCCAATAGCTCAGTAAAACATCTTATAGGTAGAGTAGCATTTATGCTCATTTTTCAACAAAGCATCACCTTTCTCTTTTTTTGGACATAATTCACTTAAAAAGAAGAAAATAACATTAATATTTTTCCTTCCTATATTTTAAATACTTTGTCCAAGCTAAATAGCACCATATAGTAACAAGATAAGAAATGTTTTGAAAGGAGGAAAAAAGATTTTGAATGCAAATTCTGGTATTTGCTCCTGCATATGAAACCCACTGATTAAATGAAGCCAAACACACATCACCTCACGCAATTTTAGTGTTAAAAGCCAGAATCCACAAGTCAGTGATTTCCTTAATGGAAGAGTTTTAACATTTCTTGTGGGAATATCAAGCACTTGAGCACTATTGAAACAGAATGCCACTTACAGTTTAAGAAAAATTACTGTCAAATGAATAATGACTGCTAAAGTCACATGTTATCTATTTCTGCAATTAGCAGAGAAATCCTGTTGTAAGACTCATTTGAAGCATCAATTTTACTGTCACAGGAAA
This sequence comes from Ramphastos sulfuratus, assembly GCA_013399055.1. Lineage (NCBI taxonomy): Eukaryota > Metazoa > Chordata > Aves > Piciformes > Ramphastidae > Ramphastos > Ramphastos sulfuratus. Next base: position 8,080 of record WBNM01008852.1, on the reverse strand, counting down.
GCAGCAATGAGTGTTAGCTGCATTTGGCAGTACCACTGTGCTGTAGCTAAAGGTCTGTCAGGCTTACTGTTAAAAGGCTTTATTTTGAGAATCTTGCAACTATGATATACAAATTTTCTCCAGATGAAGCCTGTTTCAAGATTATCCTCTGGGAAGGAGTTTCTTCTTATACAAAAGGAGTCAGCCAAAAAGAATTATTTTTTTTTCAGTATTAAAAAGGTTAAAATCCTAAACTTAGATTGCAATAAGTTGGCCAGAGATTCATACTCTTCAAGAAGCAATAGACATGAGGCATAGCATTAGACTCTGTTCCCCTCAAATCTATGTTCTGTACGCTCAGTGTATTGTTTCCCAACAGGTCACGTGCTAACAGTGCTACGTATCTGATGAGTGTGCTGAGAGGTCTTTCCATAAAGAAATTTTAATAAGGGCTCAGTGAGTATATCTGTACTCTGCAGTCCAGTATGTACACATCTCCCTAAAATAGTTTCCAGAACTGCCTCCTTTCTGAGGTAGTGGTGAAAACCCCTCTCTATACATATGTAAAACCTCTGATTCCCAGGACATCTGCTGCAGCATGTCTTTTTTAACCTATAAATGGGAATTGCCAGCTTGTATGCACAATATCTCCATGCCGACAGCTTGGACATTCATTGACACATCAGGGTTGAAAACCTTTTGCCTGTTACTCACCTCTGAAAAGAAAAAAAAAAAAAACAACTTTGAATAAATGGACCTCACAACCAGAATACACAGCACAGATAAAAAGAGCACAGAACAGGAACGTGACAGAAAATACAGTTCCTCATCCAATATCCCATATATGTATGCAGCATTCTAAGTTTCTGGATTCTGATATGAGATACAGTATCCCCCTGCCTTCCTCCTTCTGTGTCTCCAGTTCTACAGAGCAGATGTTAGTGTTTTTCAACCACATCCCTCATCTGGGTAAAATAAAGACCAGAAAGTCAAGTTATGGTCTTTCCACATCAAGTCAAAGCCACAATGATGTCTACTGATATACTAATCCGAATATTCAACTTAAAAATAAATCACAAAATTTGGAAAATCTTGCTCTGTTTTGTGTGCATGTATATGTATATATATCTTTAGAGATTTCCTGAATAAAAAAGAAGTCTCTGTGCCTTTTACTGTAAGCTAGGATACAGATGTTAGCTTTGTAAACACTGTCTTCTGCACTTTTAATAGCATTTGCTGTCTATCTGCAACATAATTAACTAGTCAATACCAAATATTTTGCACTGACAGGGAACACTATCCAGACTGCAAAGTCTCCTATGAGATAGTCCTGATGGAAAAGGAATGTATTTACTTGACATTAAGTGTGATAAATAAGCCTTTATAATGTACAGAGAACAGAAATGTGATAGTAGGTAGTTTCCCTGCTGTCTGGGACAGGAGATATCCTCTGAACTATTTCTCTCCATATTCTAATTCTTGTGTAATCTGACCGACCCTTTTATTTGTAGTCTGCATTCAGTGCACTTCTGATTTCTTGCTGCAGTGGCTGAACTGATGCTAAATATCCCAAATTGTGCAAGCATGTTGGACTGAAGGAACATGTTTGGAAGAGGCCAAATGAGGCCCAGACATAGCAAAGATCGTGCAGCTGCATGGTTGTGCAACATCCTCTTAGACATTAATAAGATGTGATGTGACTTTTGCTGGGAGAAAGTCTACCACAATGCAATGCTCTCATCTTATTAACTGACATTATAGAGTATTGGATTTTCATATAATGGTGTTCACTGGTCTGGCATCAGCAAACATTGTCTTATATTAACTTCAAAACAAAGCAGATACACAGTACATTTTGCCCTCTTTAGACTCTCTTTCTAGCATTACTCATTTCATGTTTCCTGTTTAAGGATGTTATGTCATATTCCACATGAACAGGTAAGTTAAAATGATCAGCAGTCTTTGTATATATTCCATACATACCCACAAGTTTCACTTAGAAACCATTGCTGTCAGAGTCCAAATAATATTAAAATTTAAAACATTTTATCACTTATTCTATAGCTTGTAAACTTATTTCACATCTTTGTGTGGCGGGGCACACCCAAGTCCCTGCCCCACCGAAGGTTTGAATGGGGTGTGAAACTGTTCTGCTCCCCACCCCACCTCTGGTTCCGGGGGTTTGGAATGTGAAAGGAGTAGGTGTCAAGTACCTACTCCACCCCCGCACCCTTGAACGGGGGAGAGTAAATCGCCCCAGCATATATATATGACAATGGGACACATTATCAGGGAGACTTAGAANACAGTTGTGGGTGGGGCTTTCCAGAAGTAAAAATAACTGCATATTTTATAATTCCTGCCTTGTGAAATCCCACAACCGAGTCACTTTGCTAGTTACATTTGGCACATTTTCACAGTAGGAAGAGAAGAGGCATTCAGCCCTGAGGCAGCAGAAACTGTAAATGTAAATTTAAGTACTCTGACATGATTCAGTTCACAGTAGATACCTAGAAAGGGAACAAGGGCATTAAAATGACAATGACTGTTTTGACCATTCCACCTCTGCAGAGGTAATAAAACCTAACCTATCTTTCCTCTGATGTGGGTTTGGGAGTTACCCGCCCCCCCACACTTTGTTAAAATGACCCAGGCTAAAACTCAGTCGGCTGGAAGTTTAGATGAAGCTATATTTACAGCTCAGCACAATGTACAAGCAGATATATACACTATATACAGCAATATTTACAGAAATATACAAGTTAAAGGTAATACAGAAACACAATACCCCTCCCAGAAATCAGAGACCCCAGGAGGGGCTCCCAACCACCTTTCCACCTTCTCCCCAGCCCTATACCTTCCCCCAAGGTTTTGAGGATCGGCCAGAGGAGGAGTTAGAAGAAAAGTGATTAGTGAAATTAATTTGTCGGAGAGAAGAAGCCAGAAGTTGCAGGACAACCCCAGACACTGTACCCCAGAGCCTGCGACAAGCCCGACTGGCTTATCTTTTGTTTTGAGTACTTATTCCTAAACATCACAGCAAGCCTATGAGTGAAGTAGACATCACCATTGTTTTCCTTTCACAGCCTGTAATATAATTTTCTCTATTAAAATATTCCAATTAACCTTAAACCAGCACACCTCTCAGCATGAATGCCCTGTTTCAGACTTATCTGTTCCTCATAAGAGACATTTAATAAATCAACTATAAACTGAATGTGACATCACTTTTTTCCCCTCCTCCTACTCTTGTGGATGGAAATCCTTGGCATTTTAGCTCTGTGCCAGTGAAGTGGGAGGTGTCCAAGGCATAAATCTGTGATCTCCAGCATAGCCTAAATGTTGCCCTAAGCCATACATTCCCTTTTTCCCTTTGTTCCTGTTATAGGTGGTGCAAGACTGAGCTGTAAGAACGACTGCAGGGTTTTGCACAAACTGTAGATACATCATAGAATAATAGATTCTGGATGTTCCAGTCGGAAAAACACCGAAAATCATCAAGGCCAGCCACTGACCTAACACTACTGTGACCATTAAACCATGTTCCAAAGTGCTACGACGACATATTTCTGAACAACTCCAGGGATGGTGAAACCACCACCACTCTAGGCAGCCTGTTTCAACATCTGGCCACCCAATTTAAACCTCTGGCACAACTTGAAGCCATTTCCTTTCATCCTATCACTTGTTACTAGGGAGAAGAGACCCGCACCCATCTCACTACAACCTCCTTTCATGTAGTTGTAGAGAGCAATAAGAGCTCCCCTGAGACTGCTCCAGACTAAACAACTCCAGTTCCCTCACCTGCTCCTCATAAGGCTTGTTCTCTAGACCCTTCACCAGCTTTGATGCCCTTCTCTGAATATGCTCCAGCACCTCAGTGTTCCTTAGTGAGGGGCCCAAAGCTGAACACTCTACTCAAAGTGCAGCCTCATGAGTGCTGAGCAGAGCATGGTCACTCCCCCAGTCCTGCTGGCCATACTGTTTTTCATGCAGATCAGGATGCCATTACCCCTCCTGGTCACTTGGGAACACTGCTGGCTCATGTCCAGCTGGCTGTCAACTAGTACCTCCAAGTCTTTTTCTGTTGGGCAGCTTTCCAGCTACTTTGTTCCAAGCCTGTAGCATTGCATGGGATCGCTGTGACCCAAGTGCAGAGCCTGGCACTTAGTTTTGTTATACCTCATGCAAATGACCTCAACCTATGAATCCAACCTGTTCAGATCCCTCTGCAGAGCCTTCCTACCTTTGAGAAGATCAACTTTGATAACCAATTTAGTGTCATCTGCAAACTTACTGGAGGTTTACTCAATCTCCTCATTCAGATCATTGACAAAGATGTTAAATAAGATTGGCCCCAAAACAGAGCACTGGAGAACAAGCTTTGTATCACAGTTTCCCAAGGAAGATGCTGTGGGAGACAGTGGCAAATGCCTTACTATAGTTCAGATAAACAACATTCACAGTCTTTCCCTTACCCACAAAGCAGGTCTCCTTGCTATAGATCAGATTTGTGAAGCAGGATCTACCCTTCATGTACTCATGCTGATTAAGCCTGATCACGTGGTCGCCCCGCACATGCTGCATGGTATCACTCAAGATCATCTGCTTCATGACCTTTCCTGGAACCCAGGTCAGACTGGTAGACCTGTAGTTCCATGAATTCTCCTTCTGTCCCTTCCTGTAGATGGGTAGCACATTTGCCAACATCCAGTCAACTGAGATGTCTTCAGTTAGCCAGGACTGCTGGCTGACTTCCACCAGTTCTGTCAATGCTCTCAAATATATGCTATTGAGTATGTCTAAATGGTGTAGAAGGTCACTAATCATCTCCTCTTGGATTATGGGGGGATCCATTCTGCTTGCCATGCCTATCTTCCAGCTCAGGGGGCTGGATATCTCTTGATCAACTACTAACTTACTACTAAAGACTGAGGCAAAAAAGGTATTGAGTACCTCAGCCTGTTCCTCATCCTTGACCTCTATGCTCTCTTCTGCATCCAGCAAAGGACAGAGATTGTCCCTAGTTCTCCTTTCATTGCTAATATATTTAAAGGAGGGTTTCCTCTTCTTTTTAATAGTGGAAGACAAATTAATTTTCTCCCTGTACAGCCCCATGACAACTTTATAGTCCTCTTGAATGGCCTGCCTTTCTTCCAATGACCATAGACTTTTATCCTTAAGCTGCCTAACCAAATCTCTCTATTCAACCAGGCTGACCGCCTTCTCTACCAACTCATCTTTCCGCACACAGGGATTGCCTGTTCCTGCTCTTTTAAGATTTTTCCTCTTAAGTAGTGTCCAGCCTTGGCCCTTCAGGACTTCCTCTGTTTCCATTCATAAACAGTGGGTCCACCCGGGCACCTTCCCTAGTTGGCTTCCTTACCAACTGTGAGAAGAGAGTGACAGATACTTACTCCATTTGGACACTAAGTACATATTCATTTCTCTAGGCTCCACTCTTTCATTTCTGCATTTCACTCTGCATCCAGGAGAAACTGAAATTCTGCTTCTGTCAGGCTCTAGTTGAGAAACTCTCACTAGAGGAGAGAGAGCTTACAGAGTTCTTTGCCCTGGGGTAAAGTGGGTTCCTCAGCACACAGGAAGGCCCTGTATACATGTGCATTCTTCCTTTGTGTAGGTCATAGTGTTACATTTTTTACATGAAAGCAAAGTCAATATAGATAGAATATGAGAGCATGTTTGACAAATTATGCTGGTTTGAGGCTAATTGGAATATTTTAATGAAAAGAATTAGATTATAGGCTATGGAAAGAAAACGATGATGTGTACTTCACTCATAGGCTTGCCGAGACATATAAAAACAAGGACACAAATATAAATAAGATAGAGAGAGTCTTGCTCTCTGGGAGCTGGTTTGTCTTCTGGCCTCTCCGCTTCTAATCCAACTAATCACTCTGCTTCTAATCCCCCTTGCCGATCCTCCACATTCACCTTGCATGTAAGGCAGACCCTGGGGTAAGGTAGAGGGGTGGGAAGAATGTGGAAGGGTGGTTGGGAGCTCCTCCTGGGGACTCTGATTTCTGGGAGGGGTGTTGTGTTTCTGTATTACCTTTAACTTCTATATTTCTGTAAATATTCATGTGTATTGTGTATATATCTGCTTGTATATTGTGCTAAACTGTAAATATAGCTTCATTCCTTACCTTCCAGCCGGCTGAGCGTAGTCTGGGTGATTTTACAAAGTGTGGGGGGGCGGGGAACTCTCAAACCATCACACAAAGAGGCTGAGATGTCTCTATGGCCAGAGCTGGTTTGCTAGAATTATTTTACTCCATATAGTTGTAGACAGTGAAGTCACTTTAACCTTGTGTTACTTTATTAGCAACAGTGGATGTCTGTTCTTACAGTTTTGTTTTCTGACAGTGTATTTTTTCCTTATGTTAATGGTTTTCTGTAAGTTGTCAGATTTAGCTTCATAGTCAGTCAAAAAAAAATAATCTGGACTGAATATATACTTCTTTCAAAGATACTGTTGTTACTAAAGAATGCAAAATTAAGTGTTGTAACTAAAACATAATTCCAGAATGTGACTCCAAACCTATCTTTTTGTTTTCATTAGGGTCACAAGTTTATCACAAAAACAGGGATACTGAAGTGAGAATTTGAAGATACATAAAAATGACACCTGTTTTTGTTACAACCCTCCAAGGTTCCCCATTCTATTACTCCGTGAAGTCTTTGCAATCCAGCAACTTCTAAGAGCATTTAAAAATGTACTCTTCCTCAGCAAGTGTTTTTGTTTACAGTAGAGCTTTCAGGAGCTGACAGGTATGCCTTAGTGCACTAATTTATTTATCCTATTCGCATGCAAAGCTGCATACAGCTTCTTTGTGCCGTCTCAGGTGGAGAACTGAAAGCCCACTATAAATAGTTAGTTACTGGGTTTTGACATGGAGCCATCCATGTCAACTCAGTTTACAGATCAGGGTCTCCAAGTAGCAATGCTGTTCAGTTCAGAATACAGTTTGAGTGATTTTGTGCATTCCTGTTAGAAAAGGAGCAATCAGCCTGGTGTTTACTAAACCTTATTTCTTGGAAAAGGGAGTTTTAGAACATACTCTCAAAACACCATGCTTTCTTTGGGGGTGGGGAAGAACAAATAGATAGATAGACAGATAGACAGACAGACAGACAGATAAACAGATTTGACTTTCTGGTGCTTGAAATTTGTAAACCCATACATGATTTTATAAAATATTTCTAAAAGTAGCAAAGACAATAAATATTCTAGGAAAAGTCATAGAAAGTGGAGTTTAAAAATATTTTTTTTATGTCGTCACTGACTAAAACCCAGCTTATCAATCTTTCAATGAAAAACAGAGGAAGTAAAGCATGTGGTTTTCTAGTTTTGAAACCATAAGATGGTGGGTAAGTTTACCCCTCAGAGTCTTAGATGGAACCAGTTTAGGAGTCTTAGATGCAACACATTTACCTTCACTATAGACTTATTCTACCATCACTTGTCTCCATTTCTCTTTCCTTTACATGTTCACGGCACTGCCTGAGAGTTACTCTGACAGCCTCTTTGTTAATAAAAAGCTCAAAAATGTTAGTAATCTTGACTGACAGGTAAAGAAATTTCAGAAAATGCTGACATTGTGTTGATACTCCTGTTCTAGAATATTCAGTCTGCTTCTCAAAAAAGAAATGTCCTCCAGAAGATTGCATACAAACATTCATAAGCAAAGTGAAATTCATAGTCAGATGTATTGGTTCTGAAATACTTTTTCTTTCCTGATGCTGACTAAAATAGTTCATAAACATGCTTCCTCCATAAAGGAAATAGTAAGGGCAGCCTAAAAACTGTGCAAAAAGCAACAAAGCAATCCTCATGCAAAGTAAAACCATTTATTACACCCTTCTATCTTTTCCTGCCCCATTTCGCCCATTAAAGGGTTAATCCTCCTGGGTGGGCAGAGTGGGCTGAACTTGACCCCAGGTCTGCTTGACTCCAGGTGTGTAATAGTTAGCCCCCTCCCACTTCCTGTCTGGACCCCCTATATAAACAGAAGAATTTCCTTTTTCACTTCCTCCTGGCCTACCTGCCTGATAGAACCCTTGTTTCTGCTGCTCCTGT
>WBNM01008850.1:0-14403 GCA_013399055.1 Ramphastos sulfuratus | reverse complement strand
AAATATATCTATATAAATATATAATTGTCTGTAATTATAGACAAGTGTATTCTCTCCATTAGAAGAAGAAACAGTAAATGAGGTAAATTGGCAGTTCTCAGGATTCATGGAGATTTTTAAGTCACTGGATTCCATTTGCTTCCCCAACTAGCCTGCAGAGCATATGCTGCAGGCTCCTTGGTTATGCAAGTGTTTCTTCTTGGTTTCTCAATCATAAAGCATTCAAGATGAGCTTGGATGGGGCTCTGAAGAAACTGATCTAGCTGAAGATGTTCACTCCAGGGAGGTTGGACTAGATGGCCTTTAATGGTGTCTTCCATCCTATTCTATGCTTCTTTGCCCAGTCTTGAAAAGCAAATAGTTTGCTCCATGTTGAAATGTGCTTATTTGACCATTATACATAGACCTGCCTAGGTAGGAGAAAATCAAGCAAAAGCCTAGCTACATGTACCAATGGGTTGTCCAGTTCCACCTTGGCTTCTGGGCCAATCCTAACTGTCTATTACACAAGCTGTAGTAGATCCCTGAGTTCACAACATGACTTTAGGAAGTTGTCTGTGGCTGTTCCAGCACATAAACACATCTCCACGGATTGGAATGTCTTTAACACAGTCCCCCCACAACATTCTACTTGCCAGACTGGAAAGATAATGGATTTGATGAGTGGACTGTTCAGTGAATAAGGAATTGGCTGGATGGTTGCATCCAGAAGGTAGTGCTCAATGGCTTGAAGTCCAGATGGAGAATAGTGGGAAATGGTGTCCCTCAGGGGTCCGTACTGCAATCTGTGCTGCTTAATGTTTTTGTCACTGATATAGACAGTGGGATTGAGTGCACCATCAGCAGGTTTGCAGATTACACCAAACTGAGTAGTGTTGTTGGTATGCCAGAGGGATATGATGTCCTGGACAAACTGGAGAGGGCACAGGTGAGCCTCATGAGGTTCAACAAGAGCAAGTCTGGGGTTCTGCACCTGAGCCAGAATAATCGTCACCACCCCTGTGGAAAAAGACTTAGGGGTGCTGATGGACAAGAATCTGGACATCAGCAGACAGTGTGAGCTTGCAGCCCAAAAGGCAAATCACATCCTGGGCTGCATCAAAGATGCATTGTCAGCAGATCCAGAGAAGTGATTCTGTCACTTTGTTCTGCTCNAGATCCAGAGAAGTGATTCTGTCACTTTGTTCTGCTCTGAGACCTCACCTAGAGTACTGTGTCCAGGTCTGGAGCCCTCATTGTAAGAAGGACATAGACCTGATGGAGCAAGTCCAGAGGAGGGCTATGAAAATCATCAGGGGGTTAGAGCACCTCTGCTGCAATGACAGGCTGAGGGAGCTGGGGTTGTTCAGTTTGGAAAAGTGAAGGCTTTGGGGTGACCTAATAGCAGCCTTCTGGTACCTGAAGGGGGTCTACAAGAAGAATGGAGAGAGACTGTTTAGAGGCCTGTGGTTATAGCATGAGGGCAATGATTTCAAACTAGAGAAGAGCAGATTTAGACTGGTTGTTAGGAGCAGGTTCTGCACCATCAGGGCAGTGGAACACTGGGACAGGTTGCCCAGGGATATGGTTGAAGCTCCATCCCTGGAGATATTCAAAGCAAGGCTCAACAGGGCTCTGGGCAACTTGACCTAGTTGAGGATGCCCCTGCTGACTACAGAGGGGGTTGGACTAGATGATCTTTGGAGGTCCCTTCCAACCCAGACCATTCTATGATTTATCAAGTTGTCATCAACGAGTTGCCAAGTCAATGAGTCTAAGAATGTGGACTTTAACTGGCTTAGGCAATAGTGCCATTATTCTTTTACTTGGTGAATGGTGATTGAAATCATAAGCAAATGCTTTCCATATATATCCATAGATGGAGAGAGCAGCTGCTGCTGTGAGGAAAAATCAAAAGAATCCACTTTTTAAATATTTTCATAAAGTCATATTAATTTTTCATTTTGTGTAAGCCCAAACAGGGTTAGGAATAGAGTTGCTGAAATATTGCAAGTGAGAGCTGTCATCAAGCCCTTCCTAGTGTTTGGGTCACTTTGGCACCTGCAGTCTTGGGTTTGCAAGCTTCAAAATCTCAACTTAGTCTGAACGCAGTTTAAGCTACTCCTTCGGAGATTTGCACCTCTGACAGGCAGCTCTGTTGAGACTGGCAGCAAGCCTGCTAATTTTTGGCAGTCATGGCAAATTGTTTCAATGTTTCTTTACTCTTAACATAAAGACAGTCTACTGGGATCCCTGGACTTCAATGTCTGAAACCACTGAACCTTTCCCTACTGATAAAATCATCTACGCACTCTGCTTTTTCTTAAGAGCTTCCAGCGTATGTGCACATGTGATTGTGCTGCAGCAGCACGCAAATCCCCAACTTCCTTCTGTCTGAAAGCCATTGAGATGCCCTCTGGTGAGCAGCAGAACACAAGGAAATGGAATAAAGCTGTGTCAGGGGAAGTGCAGGCTGGACATTAGGAAAACTTTATTCAGTGAGAGAGGTGATTGGTCATGGAACCAGGCTCCCCAGGGAAGTGGCCGTGCACCAAGCCTGTCAGATTTCAAGGAGCATCTGGATGGCACTCTTAGTTGTATGGTTTCATTTTAGGTAGTCCAGTGAGGAGTAGGGAGTTGGAGGTTATGGTCCTTATGGGTCCCTTCCACTCGATCATAGAATATTTCTTGTATTCTGTTGTGCCACTGTGATGTGGGTTTGGGAGTTACCCGCCCCCCCACACTTTGTAAAATGACCCAGGCTAAAACTCAGTCGGCTGGAAGTTTAGATGAAGCTCTATTTACAGCTCAGCACAATGTACAAGCAGATATATACACTATATACAGGAATATTTACAGAAATATACAAGGTAAAGGTAATACAGAAACACAACACCCCTCCCAGGAGGGGCTCCCAACCACCCTTCCACCTTCTCCCCACCCCTATACCTTACCCCAAGGTTTTGAGGATCGGCCAGAGGAGGAATTAGAAGAAAAAGTGGTTAGTGAAATCAATCAGCAGAGAGAAGTTCAGAAGCTGCTAGATCAAGACGCTGCGCCCCCGAGACTGCAAACCAGACTGACTTATCTTTTGTTTTGAGTACTTATTCCTAAACATCTCAGCAAACCTATGAGTGAAGTAGACATCACCATTGTTTTCCTTTCACAGCATATAGTATAATTTTCTCTATTAAAATATTCCAATTAGCCTTAAACCAGCACACACTGAAATATTGAGAACGTTTCTTGGTGCCTTCAGTGGGATGTACATAGAACACAGAATCACGACCGTTAGAGGTTGGNAGATCCCCTCTGTCTTCTCTTCTCAGATCTGGGCTCCATTTCTTATTTCTCTGGTGTAAAAGACTTGCAGAAATGCCTAGGCGTGGATGAGCATGAGAGCAGAATGATAGCAATCCCTGGCTATCAAGCACCCTTGGGGTACCATTACCATCCAGTGTAATGCAGAACAGCCTGTAATAACTTGTGTCTCTTTCGGGGATGGAGGCAGAAGAAAGGGAAAATATAACTTTCTTCTACAGCTTACTGCCCTGTAAAAGGATTTTAAAGAATCTTTAGGGATAAATTTAGGCTCAGATGCAGACATGTGGATCTCATTGATTTCATAGGAGGCCATGCGAGTGTGTACATTAACAGACAGAGTATGGCTTTTGATCTTTAAGAGCAATTAATATAAAATATGGAATTACACTACTGTGTAACAGATATGTTTTATTACTTTGTTAGAAGTAGTCCCCAAACTCAAATACAGAACAACATAGCTTCCCAGACCACAGCAGTATAGTCTATCTTTGACAGTGTTTATCACCTTCTGACGCTGTCTGTAAGTGTGTTTGGCTGCTATGCTTTGAACTTCAGTGAAACATTTGTATTTAATAAAAAAACAAAACACCACCAAGCACCTTTCTGTCCTCACATCTGTCCATGCTTGAGAATGGTAGTTTAATTGGAAGAGAGAAGAGAAATAATTGTCATTACTATCTGTAGGGGCTCTCCCCGTGACCATTTCTTTCCTGCATGAGAGATGACTGTGACAGCTAAGCCTTCTTTCCATAAACCTGCAATAGCAGAGCCTTTCAGCACATGATCACAACCATGAGCCTACAGGCTCTCAAATATCTCATGCAACTAATATCTGAAGGTGTATGATGGATTAAAAAACTCTGTTGGCATAGACCTTGCAGGGATGTGCAAGACTGACAGCTTGAAGGTGACTCCTATAAACCTATAAATATTATTTAGGATGAAACCAATTTGATGTACAAACTCTTTTTTTTTTTTTCCCCTCCTCATTCCTTCAAACAACACTGTCTGTAAAATTTTGCTGCATAAATTAAAGCTTTTAATACAAAAGCAAACAACAGAACCTACAAAACAAAAAAACCCCAAAACCAAACAAACAAAAAAGCAAACAAAAAAAACACCCTACCAAATGAAAGCAAACAAACCAAAGCAAAATTATTTTTTTCATGCCCTGTTGGACAAATTTGCTCAAATTGCTACAAAGATAAAAGTTGAGGACTGGAATACTATTTCTGTTAGAAAACTATTGCTATACCTGAAGATAATGAACTGTCTAGCACTCATCTCTTGTTTTCTTTGTGGTGAGATCTGCCTACAGTGCTTTGGAGAGAAGAGCAGACAAAACTAAGAGGCTCTCTACATAATGCTGGATTACAATGAACCTTTTCAGTGTGTCATATAGTAAAATCTTTGTTCCCTCAATTCCATATTCTTCAATTACCATAACTTGAGATTCAGAAAAATGGGAATCACCAGGATGTTAACTTGCAGAGTTCATTAACTCCCTGGACAGTAATCTCTTCCTAGAATTCCTTATGTAATCTGCAGCATGATCTGGCACACAAACACAGCAGCTTTAGTTTATTTTACTAATTAAGTGCCACAGTGTGCCAACAAATTTGTTCAAGTTAGAACTCAGGGTACAAATCTAACTTTGTTTAGAGGACTTCACATGTTCATAGTTGGAAGTATACCCTAACAGATTCATCAGAAAGAAAGATAGTCAGTGGAGATGAAAAATAAGAAATTATCTGTATTGCAGTGCCTGTGGAAGCAGAGATAGGATCTACCTTCATTCTTCTCCAGCTCCAGGAAGATGCTAGATAGTATTTTGGATTGGTTTGTTCTTCTATTTATATTAACAGAATGGAGAGGAGAAATTCTTGGGGCAACTGAAACCCCATGCTAAATTGATTTTGAAGCTGATGTAGATAGATGATTTCTTAATTATTACTGGTGCTACAAGCAAGAGAGGTTGTAGAAGGTAGCTTTTCTGAACATCAAAGGTGTGGATAAAGTTTATTGCTCTGTGACATACCTTAGATGTAGAGCTGCTCCTTTCAGATTAGGTCAGCATAATTACATATAGGTGTACATTAAACACTTGAATCTAGAGCTTCTGCCTGCCTTTATGCTTAACATTTGGTTCTCAGTGTCACAGAATTGTAGTGGTTGGGAAGGACCTCTGGAGATCGAGTTCAACCCCCCTGCTAAAGCAGAGTCATTCAGAGCCAGTTGCACAGGATAGCATCCAGGCAGGTTTAGAATCTCTCCAGAGAAGTGGACTCCAACCTCTCTGGACACTCCAATCTGAGTTCTCATTCACACTCAAAATAAGGAAAAAGTCATTATATTTAAGTGGAATTGACTGTGTTCCAGTTTGTGCCCATTACCCCTTCTGCTACCACTGAGCACCACTGAAAAGGGACTGGTCCCATTCTCTCAACATGCATCCTTTAAATATTGATAAGCACTAGTAAGGTCCCCTCTGTCTTCTCTTCTCCAGGCTAAACAGCCCCAGACCTCTTAGCCTTTTCTTTCAAGAGAGATGCTCCAGTCCTCTCACCATCTTTGTAACCCTTCATTCCACTCTCTCACATAGCTCCCTGTCTTTCTTGAACTTGGGAGCCTGGAACTGGGCATGATACTCCAGATGTGGCCTCAGTGAGGCAAAGCACAAGGGGAACAGAACCTCCCTTGGCCTGCTTGTCATACTCTTAGTGTACTACAGCTGGTACTGAATGCTTGTCTCATTTTTGGATCTATGTTGTTCATGCAACTAAAGTTTCTCTAGGGTTTACGGGAGTTTTCTTCTCTGTATATACTAGAGTCCAGAACACCTCACCTTCTTTTTGGTGCTGTGTTATCTCTCTGCTGATTGGCACATATAGGCCATAGATACTGTCCCCCTGCAGAATGAGTGAATCGAGAACATCTTATGTGGAGAGAATGAGGGAGCTGGGGCTCTTTAGCTTGGAGAAGAGGAGACTGAGAGGTGACCTCATTAATGTTTATAAATATGTAAAGGGTGAGTGCCAAGAGAATGGAGTCAGGCTCTGCTTAGTGATGCCCAATGACAGGACAAGGGGCAACGGTGGAAGCTGAGGCAGAGGAAGTTTCATGTAAACATGAGGAGGAATCTTTTCATTGTGAGAGTGACAGGGCACAGGAAGAGGCTGCCCAAGGGGGTTGTGCAGTCTCCCTCTCTGGAGATATTCAAGATGTGCCTGGATGAGTTTCCATGTGATCTGGTATAGGTGATCCTGCTCTGACAGAGGGGTTGGACTAGATGATCTTTGGAGGTCACTTCCAGCCCCTAACCTTCTGTGATTCTGTGAGTATGTTTATTTTTTTGAGATGGGAAAAGATGCATCATCCAGCCCTTGTTTTCATTTTGGTGATGACATAAAAGCTGGATGCCAGGAAAGAATATCCACTGAGAGAGGAAGAAACCAGCCCTGCACTCTTCTGTGATTGGGACTGACTGTGTTGTTGCTGGGTGGAACAGCGTAATGCTGTTGCTGCTCCTGCTCTGGCACGGTGATGTTTCTGTTCCAGATTGTGCTGACTCACATTCAAGAAAACACGATACACAGACACAATGCACTCTAACTCCTTTCTTTTCCCCCACTAACCTCGGTAAGTGTTTGGTTTCTTTTTCCTGTCTAGCATGGTGCTAATGTGGCTTTACCGTTAGAATTAATAGGAGGGGGAAAGGTAACCTTGTAAACAAACTGATAGCAGGCAGATTAATCTTGGGGAAGGGCATTTAAAATGCAACCTGCTGTTTGCAGTACATCCACCATCCTTTAAAGCTGATCAGTCCTGATAACTTGCCCGTCTCTCCAAACTACACTTGTTAGAGCTGTGTTCTTCAATGGCAGAAGTGCTTGCAATGCCCATTTACAACTGTGTTCTGTTTAATTAGTCGGCACAGCCAGTGCTGCAGGGATAGATCACTTGCCTTTAAAGATTTGAGAATGTTAATAGTACAGTAGATCATTTTAATTATTATTGGATTAATGTTGTGTCTCGAAGAACATCTAATGCAAATCACAAGAAATGGCCTGAAGTGACCCAAGGGTTGTGCTTTATTAGAAAAGTAATAGGTCCATTGCTTAAATATAAAGAGAGATTCTTTCTTCAAATGTCACTCTGCGCTGGGCTTCTCTGCTGTGTATATGGAAATGAAATCCTCTTGCTTCCACTTTGTCCACAGAAGTTTCTGTAGCTCATGCAGTAAATGGCTGAGACAGTAGATACAATACCAAGAGACGGAGAAGTGATCCAAAATAACAGAGATGATGAAGACCTGTTCTCAAATCAGGATGTTGTAATGGTATCTCCTGGTTGTTCTGCCAGCCCTTCATTAACCATCCTTAATGAAGACAAGAGAAATTCATCAATGCCAGAAAGACTGTCCAGCCTCTCCAGCAAGGCTTTAGCCCAGGCAAAAGTCCTGACTGGTCTGGAGATGGTTAGTGGTGGCCAGGCACAGAGGATAACCTCTGGGTTGGCTGAATATCATCAGACGGCTATAAATGCATCATTAAGTGCCTCATCCTTGCTAGCATCAGCCAGTAATCTACAGCCTTTGGACTTTGCTTTCCCATGCTCCACAAGCCCCTCTTATGATGTTGATGGGAGTTTGGAGGTGTTGCAGGTCCCAAGGGTGCCTGGTGACACTCTGCAAGATGCTGCTCCCCTGCCTGGGATGGACCTTGGAGCTTGCCACGTGCAGGAGGCAGGCAGCGGTGCTGAGGACAATACAGCCTCTTGTAGGCTGGGCCAGATGGTGTGGACAAAGACTACAAAAATAACGGAAACCTTAGAGAATAAGAAAAAGGAGGAAAAAGAGAAGTACCGCCTCCAGCTGGCTATGTACCGACGGCTTCTTCTCTTGCGCTCTATCAGGAGCTTGCATAAGCAGCTGGAGCAGCAGCAGGCCAGGTTGCAGGAATGCTATGGCATGGTAATAAATACCAGGAAAGAAGTGCTGAAATACATTCGCTCAACCTCGCCCTCACCTTTGCCATAATCCTGTTGCTGCATGCAGAACTGAGCTTTGTAATGCCACCAGTCCTGTCATTAAGCCTGCATGCCATAGGAGTGGTGTCCTCAGACTCAAGATTACATGCCTACCTGTGCCAAGAGCAGAGAGGAAACAGCAGAAGAATGAAGGAAAAAAACAAGGGGGGAGAGAAGTAAAGTGTTGCCTCCTAATTTTATCTGGAGGAAACTGGAGCAAGATTGTACCTGTGCAAGAAGCCACCTCGTGCTGGAGCCCAAATAGGATTTGTGGCACATAGATTTGTAAAAAGAAAAGAAAAACAACTCATAACTGGGAACCAAGTAAAGGTGATCAGATGCAATGGTTGTTGCCTGCTAAATACGTGATATGGCAAATGTCCTTTCAACTTTGTGCCAGCAGAACTTGAGCAGAATTAGGGTTTGTCTGCAGTATCTGTGTCTGAAGAGGTCAGTGTGTTTGAAACACTCAGGCTTGATTCTATTTACATAGCTGCCTGTTCTTCACAAGACTGCTAAGACCATTGCAAGTTTGTGACTTTTACCATCCTATAAAATAGATTCAGACTGACCATAAATTATCGTGGGAAGGTGGAACAGTCAAATGCTTGCACAGGGACACAGCACAACTGCCTAAGCCTAATTTCATAGTCGTAGACTGGTTTGGGTTGGAAGGGACCTTTGAAGTTCAACTAGTCCAACCCCTTTGCAATGAACAGGGACATCTTCAGTTTGATCTGATTGCTCAAAGTCCCATCCAACCTGACCTGGAATATTTCCAGGAATGAGGCATCTGTCACCTCTCTGGGAAATCTATGTCAGTGCTTGACCACTCTGTGTTTAAAAATTCTTTTTATATCTAGTCTAAATCTTCTGTATTTTACCTTAAAACCATTACCTTTTCTCCTGTTGCAACAGATCCTGCTGAAAACACTGTCCCCATATTTTTGTATAGGCTCCCTTGAAGTATTGAAAGGCCACAATAAGGTCTCCCCAGAGCCTTCTCTTCTCTAGGCTGAAAGATCTGAACTCTCTCTGCCTGTCCTCCTAGCAGAGGTGTTCCAGTGCTCAGATCATTTTTGTAGCCTTCTCTGAACCTGCTGCAACAGGTTTGTGTCTTTCCTGCACTGAGGACTCCAGAGCTGGGAACAACACTGCAGGTGGAGTCTCACCAGTGCAGAGCAGATAAGCAGAATCCTTTCTGTTGACCTCCTGCCCTCACTATTTTGGATGCAGCCCAAGACACAGTTGCCTTCTGGGCTGTGAGTGCACATTGCCAGCTCACATCCAGCTTTTCATCCACCATTACCCCTAAGTCCTCCTCTGCTGATCTCAACCCCATCATCCCACAGCCTGTATTGATACTGGGGAATCCCTGGACCTAGGTGCAGGGCCTTGAACTTGGCCTTGTTGAACTTCATGAAGTTCACACGAGGCTCACTTGTCAAGATAGTCTGGGTCCCTCTGGATGCCAGCCTGTCCCTTAAGTGTGTCAGCTAGACTGCTCTGAGGGTGCACTCAATCCCACTACCTAGGGCACTGCTGAAGTTATTGAACAACACTGCAGTTTCCTTAGGAAAGCAAGGTAAGAAAGAAAGGCCTTGTAATCTGGCATTACACTGGGAACCCAGACTGGCAGTGCCAGGGGAATGTTTGAACTCTGCAGAGTTATTAATCTGTTGCTAGCTCCCTGTGGCGCTAGCGTCTGCAAATCAAGCATATTTTGTGCCTTAGTGCTGTCATTGAGTGGAAGTTGGTGACAATTAGCACTTCTCATCCAGGTGCAATAGGCATGTAAAAGGTTAGGATGTCTACAGGGAATATCACTATGCAACAAACCCAGGGAAAATGAAAGCAAAATGATGCAACCTTTTTTTTTTTTGGCACGTGTTTGCAAGACAGTCCCTATTATTGAATAGTTAAATGTGCTGCTTTAGGATCTGAAGCAAGAGAATTACCAAAGAAGAAAAGATACTGAAAAACTTCCTTTTCCAGGGTTTCAAATGATATGGGAAAATCTAATTGTCTTCAGATATTTATTTCTGCAAGTGACATTTTCCCCTCTTTGCGGTGTTAATGTTTAAGTATATGAACAAACAAGCAGGTTTGGGGTGGGTGTTTTTTGCATAGAAACTCACATCTGCTATTAGAAGTCATAGCTTTCTGACAATAATACATAGGAAATGTCATCCTCAGCTTTTTGTGGGGGTGTTGTAGTTTTACTGGGACATAATCTTTCACCAGCCATTTGCAGTTTGGAGTCAGCCAGAGTAACTGATCTGAGATGGCTACAGGTGTATCCCAGACATGAAACATCAACCTCAGTATAAATGGAAGGTTTGCTGAGGATAGAGGCTCCTAATTCTGCTATTGCTCTTCAGTCTCCTCTCTATTTCTGGGTGGGCTTCCTTACCCAAGGGCTGCTTTCCCATCTATTGTGACAATTGAGCTGAGTATAACTTTATATTTGCAATGGTATTAGTTTGCCTGTTTCATTAAACCATTTGTGTTTCAACATATAAGTTTTCTCTCCTTTTCCCAAGCTCCTTTCTCTGCTGGGGAGGGATCATTGTGTGACAGAGAAACTACTACAGTCTGACCCCAGATACAGGCTAGATATAGAATCATAGAATTGTCAGGGTTGGAAGGGACCTCAAGGATCATCTAGTTCCAAATCCCCTGCCACGGGCAGGGACACTTTTCACTAGATCAGGTTGCCCAGAGGCACATTCTGCCTGGCCTTAAGAACTTCCACAGATGGGGCTTCTACCACCTCCTTGAGCAACTTGTTCCAGTGTCTCACCACCCTTATGGCAAAGAACTTCTTCCTAGCACCTAATCTAAATCTAACCTCACTATCTTGAATTAATTCCCCCACTTCTATCACTACTAAACATCCTAAAAAATTTCCTCACCAGCTTTCTCATAGGCCCTCTTCAGATAATGGAAACCACAATAAGGTCTTCTCAGAGCCTTCTCTTCTCCAAATTGAACAACCCCAACTCTCTGTCTGTCCCCATAGCAGAGGAGCTCCAGCCCTCTGATCATCCTCATGGCCCTTCTCTGGACATATTCCAGCACATCCATATCTTTCTTGGCTCCAAATATAGACAGCATGTATAGAAAGTCTGTGTGTGTGTTCACATGTGCATCCTTGTATATAAGAGGTTAGGAAAGTCTGCTGCTCCTTTTTCTGTAGCAGGAACAAGAATAATCTCTGCTGCCTGTGAGGAGTTTGGTTGATTAGATTCACATATGCACATCTGTGAGCAAAGTATTGAAGTCATTCAACAATCGAAGTGCAGAACAACATTGTCATTATTCCAACTTTGTATTTCTGTGCACCCAGAATTATGGAAGCCCCCTGGGTACACACAGCCTTAGATAGGTTCATTTATCACCTCGGGCCCTGGTGTAGCTCTGACACAGCATGAGCTATCACTTTGAATGCAGAATTACCATAGAAATATCCTTGGCGTCAAGGAGGTATTTGAAGAAGCATCTTCTGCCTCATTTTGGGGACTCAGGTTGCCAGGGTCCTTTCAAGGGTTGCAGGAAAGACCTGGGGGTTGCTTGTGACTGGGAAGTGTTAACCCTGAGCTCTGATCCCATCTATCTCTCTACTAAGCCTTGGGGAAGCTCCTTTCTATCAGTAATGCAGGTTTCCCAAAGATTACTTAAATAGTAACCTCACTTCAAAGGTAAGCTGCTGTGTCTTAATATGCCTCCTAAGAAGGAAGGCTGATCATGGCCAATACAGCTGTGCAAAGATTTGATCTTTTTTTTTTTTTTTTCTCTTAATTTTTGGTACTTCATGAACTAGAAAAGCCTTTTTGTCATTGGTTAAGAGTGAGATTTAAATGTTCTCTTAAACCAAACTCAAGCAAAGCACTACTTTGTTGTCTCTCTTGGGGAAAGAATTGTTGAAAGGATGCAAATCTCAAAAACATTACTGTCTTTTAAAATCCAATATCAAATTGTTCCCATTCAGAAGACATCAAAAGATATAGTTTGATTTTGGCCAATATTTTGTTTGTTTGAAAAAGACTTCTCTTCTACATGAGATTCAGCTTGGCTAATAATATGACTTCATCATATTTAGTGAAACAAAATATACGCACAAAAATGTTTTTTTTAAACCTGATGAAGCTATTTTGCCTTGGTAGCTCCTGAAGCAGTTTTGTCCTGGATCTGCTGCAAGAAGTATAATGCCCTCCATTACCACATAGAGCTATCTATTGTGTCATATTTGCTTTTAAGGGTGACTAGAATACCATTAAAAAAAAATACTTTCCATAATAGACAACGCAGCAATAGTTGAGTTGTCAACCTGTCCAAATGATAAGTGCTTTGTGGTGGAATCTTTAGTTTCTATACTACCTTTCCTAAATTTTTTTCTGCTGACCCCTGCTAGGGAACAGACACTTCAGCACTATGAATATTAAATACCAAAAGCTTTGTGCATCAGCAATTATGTCTGATAGGCAGCAAGAAAATGAAGTCAAGACTTGTTCTCTGTGTACGCTCTTTCTGTGTTCCATGCTTATGGACACATGTCAAAGAAACATTACCTGAGGAAATAATATCAGTCTTTCAAACAATTACAGAATCTCACAATTAACCAGGTTGGAAAAGACCTTTGAGATCATCAAGTCCAACCTATCACCTAAAGCCTTCTAATTAATGAAACCATGGTACTAAGCGCCTCATCCAGTCTCCTTTTAAACATCTCCAGGGACAGTGACTCCACCACCTCCCTGGGCAGCCCATTTCAATGCCAATCACTCTTTCTGTGAAAAACTTCTTCCTAGCATCCAGCCTAGACCTGCTCTGGCATAGCTTGAGACTGCATCCTCTTGTTCTATCACTGGTTGCCTGGCAGAAGAGACCAATCCCCACCTGCCTACAATCTCCCTTCAGGTAGCTGTAGAGAGCAATAAGGTCTCCCCTGAGCCTCCTTCTCCAGGCTGAACAACCCCAGCTCCCTCAACTGCTCCTCATAGGGCTGTGCTCCAGAGCTCCTACCAGCCTCATTGTCCTTCTCTAGACACATTTGAGCATCTAAACATCTTTCTGAAATCGAGCTGGTGGTTTCTTAAACTCAACTGGTTGTTCAAGTATAGCTGCTAATAATTGGGCAAACAAATTATTAGCTACATGATTTATTAAAAGCTTGGGAAAGGTGGCTTAGCTGCTGTGTTCTTTTGTCTTGCATGCTTTCATATGTTTTAGCAGTTGAAGGCCAGTGGGAAAGTGCCAAAATGCCATGGGTAATCCATGGAGGGAGTGATCAGGCATACCAGAGAAACCTCAGCACTCTGAGGTTTAATAAAAATGTGTCCTCTGAAATTGTTTCAATCTCCTCATGTGGTTAAGAGGTTTGAGAGCTTGGATTAGGTTTAACTAAATTTCTGAAAATGTAGGGGTTTTTATTTCAAGTCAAACAGCATTGGTTTAGTGGTAGTGAGAGGTACAAGCTGGAATTACTGGAATGTCTTATGTGTACATAACAACTCAGAGGTCTTGAGTAACAATGACAAAAAAAGTCGTTTTGGTGTGGTCTTTCTCCCCATTATTTTACTACCTTCCAGAGCCTGTCAAATTAATGATTTCCAGGAGAAATCTTCTCTGTGACCTGACAGATTATATAACTACTTCTGCAGTAAAGGTTGATGCTGAATTGCAGAACAGTAGCAGCTGGGACAGATTTCTGGGGATCTAGTCCAGCATCCTTGCTAAAACAGTGTTGCCTAGAGTAGTTTTTCCAGGTAGACTGACTCTTTCAAGAGAAGGACACTCCACAACATCTCCAGGCATCTCGTTCCAGGGCTCCAGCATCCTTGCAGAAAATAAGGTTTTCCTCTTGTTCACATGGAACCTCCAGTGTTCCAGTTCGTGCTTGATGCTCCTTGTCCCGTTGCTGGGCACCACTGAAAATGTTTAGCCCCATCCTCTTTCACAGAATCATAGGATTGTCAGGGGCTGGAAGGGACCTCAGGGATCATCTGTTTCCAACTCCCCTGCAATGGGCAAGGACACCTCACAATAGATTAGGTTGCTCAGGGCCACATC